>VWYK01042217.1:0-17683 GCA_013399775.1 Semnornis frantzii | reverse complement strand
AGACATCACCACTGTTTACTTTTCACAGCCTGTAATCTAATTTTTTTTCATTAAAATATTTCCATTAGCCTCAAACCAGCACAGTAATCTAGAGAATTTCTCTTTGCTTTTTAAAGTTTGAGATACCACCTTTCTGTATAGCTAATTCAGAATTTTTGCTCCAGATAATCAAATAGCAAAAGATGATCTTTTTACAGATGTTTTCATGTTCATAGCTGTGCTTAGAAAGCCAATGACAAAGCTGCACAGCAGTCATACCACTGAGGGATTTAAACAGTAAGTCACTCATTCCATAGGAGATTGTTTTATGGAGGAATTTCTGGAGTTACCTGCTTCCATTATTTGTATTCTGAAGTAGAACCTTGCATGTGGTGTAGGGTTTGATTTGAGCTCTTCTGGAATTGACACAGTTGATGTGAGCCTCTGTGACAGTTTTCCTACTCTGTGATTTCCATTTTTGAGCAACATAGTAGTACTCCTGTAATATTTTTTTTTCCCAGTAGTTTTGTGTTAAACCAAAGCAGTTTGTGTCCTCCTTAAGTGTTTCAAGCCAAAGGTCATCTTTCTGACCAGCAAAGACTATGCTTGGTTCAAAGGTTACAAGCATAGAATCTTTCACTTAGGCTTGGAATGTCCCTAAAGTATCTTTATTGTATTGAAAGCTGAAGGTGAGAGCTAGTCACATAAACAAGCTTTAAAATGTCGGTCCAGTTGAAAAATGAAATTTGTTTTTATTACTGTACTAGGGCAGTATTACATTCTTGATTCAATCTGCAGCTGATTAAACTGTCTAGACCTGTTGCTGCAGCATTCTCTGAACTGTGATCCCACCAAATAATACTTACAAGCAAACTAAGACCTGCATTCTTTCCGCTAATGCGCTGCCCTATTGCATGTTGAAGATAGGAAGAATCAGTATCAGTGCAGTTCTGTGGCACTCTTTTGTTCTTGCCAAGGAAAGAACTCCATGCATATTGCTCACAGGCAAGGGTTTGCAGGATGCTGAATGAATGTGTTGAAATGTTGTGTATGTTCTTGAGCTATCACATCCCCTGCTTCATTTGTTCTGTAGCCCTCCGGCTCCCGGGTGCCAAAGCCTTGGCTTTTACTTTCATAGCAAATTAGGTGAATGGGGAACAAAACTGGCAGAGATTGAATTACTGAATAGTTGTTGAGTATTATAGTACTGCTTGGCACAGAGAAAGACACAGAAAAGGTGAACTGAAGAAACAGGAGGCAGAGAAGGGGTTTGGTACATAGTTGGAAATTGATTTTTTTGTTGCTTATATGTACTAAATTTCAGAGTAATGTTCAATCACCAGACATACTTGCATGAACATAAAAATGTTCAAACATTCTTTGAATTAACCTTTGGATTTTTTTACCAGTTTTAATCATGTTTTGATACAGACTGCACTATACCCATATTTTTTATTTAATTAAGAATTAATTAAATTCAACACAATCCATGACAGGGATGATTTTTTAAACAGTTTTAATCACATTTTGATACAGACTGCACTATATCCATAATTTTTTATTTAATTAAGAATGTCTTTAGAGGATTCAACACAATCCATGACAGGGATGGTTTTTTTTACCAGTTTAAATCACATTTTGATACAGACTGCACTATATCCATAATTTTTTATTTAATTAAGACTGTCTTTAGAGGATTCAACACAATCCATGACAGGGATGGGGTTTTTTTACCAGTTTAAATCACATTTTGATACAGACTGCACTATATCCATAATTTTTTATTTAATTAAGAATGTCTTTAGAGGATTCAACACAATTCATGACAGGGATGGGGTTTTTTTACCAGTTTAAGTCACATTTTGATACAGACTGCACTATATCCATATTTTTTATTTAATTAAGAAGCAATGAAATTCAATGCAATCCATGACAGGGATGATTTTTTTCCCCATAAAGGTGGAAGGAGTCTTCTAACTGTGATACTAACTTGATGATCACAATTCACAGGAAGTGTTCTTAATTTTCAATTATTCTTCTGTGACTTCCAGCATGCAGTTCCTCAGCAATGTTATTTTTGTGTCACTGAATGCAAGTATACCTCATGTGGATAAGTAGGAACAAAGGTGAGACCATTCTTAGCCTGCATGGATTAAGGCAGGGAATTGGAACTAGATGATCTCTGAAGTCCCTTCCAACCTTACCATTCTGTGATTCTATGATTCCAAGTGTTTTCTTTCAAGTGATAGACAGATGTTATAACCTAGACATAGGCTTTTCTGTGTTTTCTATTATTATGTCCAGAAGAATGGAAAATATGAACCAAAGTCATAGATCAAAGAAATAACCCTGCTGGGCTTAAGTAGGATAATGTTAATGAGTAAGAGGGTCTGTAATCATCTGTTAGGAAAATAGAGCTTTGATAAAAGATGTTCAGTATATCAGAAGTGTGTATTTGAAAGTTGAAGCCAGGTGAGTTCAAACCAGAAGCAAAGGAGCCTTTTCCTTTCTTCCTTTCATCAGTCAGGCTTTGAAAAAAATCTTAGGCACAGTGTGTGGTCCCTCTTTCATCCAGAGTCTGAAATAAAGGATCCTTCCCATTCCTGTGAACTCTTTTGGAAGTTTAAATGGAAAAGTTTTCCAGGCAGTAACATTAGATGACCTCTGTAATGCTTTTATGGCTTTAGAAGCCATAAAACATGATAGTAAATGAATTTCCATGCAGGACTGAAGGCATCTGGCTCACCCTTGAAGAGTTGAAAGTGGAAATGGAGGTTTAGTCCAAGACCTTCAGCTGCTGTTGCACAGGCAATCCAAATTTCTCTGCTTAGTGCATGTACTCTGCAACTGCATTTCTGGTTCCTGACATCTCAGCATTGCATGTCCTTTCACTCATTTGCCAACCTGGCTGTCCTCCTTTCATCTGTGATTAAAAATGACATGTTCCTATAGACCTCTGTCTAGCAGGCCTGGCCCTTTTCCCAGTAAAGAGGAGGCAGGAGGAGAGTTTTCTTTTGTAGAACAGAAGGATGGCCATGGGATTGAGTTTACCTTAACCACTTTTACAATGGATTTGGACATGTCTACATATCTACACCTTCTGTTGAAGGAGAGCATATCCTGATACTCTGATACAAAAATGTCATTGGTTCCTGCACCTATCACAGAACTGTGAGAGAAGAGTTTCACAGAACCTATCTCTAGCAGAAATGTGGAAGCTGGCTAATGCTGTTTGCAGTTACCATTTCAAGTCTTCTTTTGGATCACACAGAATCAAAAGCTGAGGGTGGAAGGTTATCTCTGGAGATAATCCATCCCCTATGTTAAAGCAGGTTCATCTAGAGCAGGGCCAGATTCAGGCAGGTTTTGACTATCTCCAGAGCAGGAGGCTCCACAGACTCTCTGGGCAGCCTTTCTCAGGGCTCTGTTACCCTCAAAGTAACAAAGTTTTAACTCTTGCTCAGATGGTTCATGTGTTCCAGTATGTGCCTGCTATCCCTTCTCCCTTTCACTGGGCACCACTAAAAACAAGACTGGCCCCATCCTCTTGGCACTTACTCTTTAGATACTTACAAGCCTTGAGAAGATTCTCTCTCAGTTGTCTCTTCTCTAGGCTGAAAAGCTGCACATCTCCAAGGCTTTCCTTGCAAAAGAGATACTACAGTGCCCTCATCATCTCTGCATCCCACTGCTGGCATCTCTCCAGTAGTTCTTTGTATGTCTTGAACTGCGAATCCCAGAACTGGACACATTACTCCAGATGTGGTTTCACTAGGGTAGAGTAGAGGGGGAAGAGAACTTCCCCTGATCTCTTCCTAATGCACTCTGGGATAAGTTTGCCCTCTTGGCTCCTGGTTAACTTGTGCATCAGGACTCTCAGGTCCTTCTCTGCAGGGCTGCTTTCCAACACTGCACCCCTAACGTGTACTGATGCATGAGCTTATTCCTCTCCAGCTGCAGGACTGTATACTTGTCTCAGTTGAACATTATTAGATTCTTCAAATAAAAGGGACAATAACAAATGGGGCTTCAGATGAGACAGTAGCTTCTCACTCTGAAGAACATACAGTATTGAAGAAGTCTGTGCAGAGAGGTCACGGTCAAGTATTTAATATTTGTTTTTTTGTAATGCCACATGTGTAGGGTGACTGATTAGCAAAGCAAACAAATAAACAGAAAACAAAGGAAAATGAGAGAATTTGCAACATGGATGTTGGATTTGAGATGTTTGAAGTACTACTACATTTGCTTTGAAATAAGTTACACTGCTTTTCTTATGATCCATAAGTAAAAAAAATGACTGATTTGTAACTTTCTAATGCTGACTACAGAGAAAGGTTGAGTTCTGCTTCCTTCCATCTACCTACCATTGCAATAATAATTTCTATGTCCCCATGGAATTTCCTGTGGCATTGTTTCTAAATAATGCAGACCTAAGACCAGTAATATATATATTTTTTTTTTTTTACAAATCTGAATTCATTTTATATTGGCATGCAAATCAAAACTATTTGGAGGTTTAGAGTTGTTCATAGTTTTCATAATCCTGCAAAAGGGAAAGGTAAAGAGTTTAGGGTTTGGTTTGTATTTTTTCTTGGTTTAGAGTTTGTTTTGTATTTTTACTTTGAAAGGTCAACTCTGTTTTTTCCCCATCCCTGTTAACTCCACTTAAATCTATTACAAATGTTAATAAAAAGAATCTGAAAATGTTTTGACTCCATGGGCATGCTGTCATCACTGCACTTGAAGTAGTGTTACAGGCTCTGCAAATTGTGTTGCCTTTCTTTTGAGATAGTAACGAGAGCTGTGTTACATTCTTGCTCATCAGGTCTTTATTTGAAATGAATCTCCCTGAAGAGGAAACATAGATGTATCTAGGGTAGTTTAATTGATTACAGAAGGCTTCTTGACTTCTTTTTCTGAGCTACAGACATCCCACTCTTTGTAGATTAATCTCAGAAACTTTTCTCCTTTGACTAGCTGGAAAAATGTAAGGGACAAGTCTCCTTGTCTTATTGACAAAAGATGTTATAACCTGTTTCACCTACATGCTGCATTAACATCTTCTGCTTACAATATCACAGAATATTTTTGCTGTCATAATATTAGCACATTCCTATGGCTAAAACAGTTTGTGTAGGTAGCTGCAGTTGTGTTTGATTATCCATTTGAGACAGGCTTCAAGCAGTTCAATTAAGCATCAAAGAGCTGGGGTTTTATTTCTTTTATTTGTGACCCCAACATGAATCCTGTTGGGTTTCGTGCAGTGAGATAAGCCTTCCAGTATCTGAAGGGGGCTACAGGAAGGCTGGGGAGGAACTATTGACAAGGGCTTGCAATACCAGGACAAGGGGAATGGGTTTGAAGTGGCAGAGGGGAGATTGAAAGTGGATGTTAGGAGGAAGTTGTTTGCAGTGAGGGTGGTGAGACACTGGCACAGGTTGCCCAGGGAGGTTGTGGAGCACAGAAGCACAGAGTGTCATCTTTCATCTTGATAACTTTGTGTGCTTCTGTGCTCCACAACCTCCCTGGAGGTGTTCAGGACCGGGTTGGATGAGGCCTTGAATGACCTCTAGTGGGAGGTGTTCCTGCCTATGGCAGAGGGTTGGAACGAAATGATCTTTGAGGTCTCTTCCAACCTTACCATTCTGTGATTCTATGATTATGAAATAGAACAGTAAGAATATTGTGACTGCAAGAAGGTAAACAATTTTAGAGTGAGTAGAAAGCAGGAGGGTTGTCTTACATAATTAAATAATTAGTTATAATTAGTACTGTTGAGAATATAGAAGTTCATACACTGTAGCATATGCAAAGCATGGAACACATAGGAACCTGAATTGTGCACCCTCATCAGCCACCTGCTCTGTAGAACCCTATGCATGTTTTGGGGCTCCTTCATCTCCTCTATGGCCTACTCAACTCCACTGATACGGAATTGGGAGAAATCTTCACTTAACTGGAAGGAGCTAAAAGTAAAGTGTGCAGTTTTGGAAGCTGACAGTGTTTTGTAGCTCTTTATTTGTTAGAAATAAAGAGCATCTTCCCTGGGCCAGCTGAGCAAGTGTTACAGTAGGAAAGCTGCAAGCCAGATGTGGATATTTCAAAGTCCTTCCATAGCTCATGTGAGTTCCAGATGACTCTTTAGGTAACAGTATCTGAGGTGATGCATAAATGAAGCCAAAACTGAGGTTAAGATTTCATGTGATGAACCATATTGATAACTCAGTGACATGGTCAGAGGGCAGTTCAGATTTGTTCCTCTTCTACCAGAGAAATGTAATGCTCCATTATGCAGAGTAGAAGTGCAAGCACACATTCTGCAATCCCTATATGTAGTCATGTTGTGTGAATGAATATTACACTAGCTCAGAATTCTTTCATTTATGCAAATTTCCCCTTTCAGTAAAACTTTTAAGATCCTTAATCCGCTGGGACAGGATTGAGTAAACGGAGAGAAAGTTTTTGGTTCTTTAAAGATGACAAAAAACCAATAAAGTGTAAAACTCAATACTCCTGTATCAAAAGCTCAAATAACCCACAAAAAGTTGGTTTGTTTTTCGTTTTAGGAACATCACTGAATTAATCAATTGTTTAAGATGATGCTTTAAATTAAATACAACTTTTTGATATCCATTCTGTAAATGGATAACCTTATTTCTACCTAATTTATATTTCAAACTTAAAAACCTCCCCTTTAATCCATTTGTTTGTGTAGTTCCTGTGCACCAAGCATATACTGTTTTGCTGCTTTCTGCAGGCTGTAGTACTGCATTTACTGGATGAAATAGAATCATAGAATGGTAGAGTTGGAAGGGACCTCAAAGATCATCCAGTTCCAGCCCCCTGCCATAGGCAGGGACACCTCTCACTAGAACCATATAGGCTTGGAAATAGCATTGCTTTCCCTTCCACTATGACCAATTTCCATTTATTCATCTGTCCATCTGTTGCACTAATTAAAACTGAAATTATCAGGAGCTTTTTCTGGACCAGTGTTTCCTCCACCACCAGTGCAGCTCATTACTAATTTTTTACAAGTTGCAATGATATAAATAAGTCTACCAACAGTAAGAGGTTTTTTGTCTTTCTATAAATTTCTGCTTCTACAATTAAAACTGTGATGTTTGTTCCAAAGGTCAATGAATTAACAGCATTCTATAAGTTTCTGCTTCTACAATTAAAATTGTGATGTTTGTGCCAAAGGTCAATGAATTAATGGCATTTGGCAATCTTTACCTGACTGTAGGTTGACCATCTCATGTACTTCAATATGTCTGTGGGTAGCTAATATGTAATGTTAAAGCCCTCAGGGTTACATTACCTGATTAAAAAATTACTTAATTAACACAGTCCACTCTAACTGTTCATCTTCTTAAATCCATATACAAGAGTGAATATTTAATATAGAGTTTTGAATTAGGAATACAGTTTTGTGGAAACTTAAAAGTTCCCAAATGAATAAATAGTATTTTGTTCATTTTAGAAGTTCCATTTGGATTTGACAACAATTTATTTTCACTGCTTTAATTTAGAAAATGTGAAAATAAGTACAGAATCTCATCAGAAGCTACATCTGTTTGCTTTAGTGCTTTTAAATGTAGGAAAGGGGAGGAAGAATTAGCCTATGTTACTGTTAGGCAAACATAATAATTGCAATGCGGAACACACAATGTTATTTAAGACCACAGTTGTCAGTGCTTCTCACAGAGGTGAGATGGGCCTGTAGGACTGACTTTTTTTGCTTTTTAGAAATGGGGGCTATGTTCCTTTTCCCAGCCAGTGGGAACTTCACCAGATTGCCATCACTTTTCAAATCTGAATTTAACCTGCCAGTCCTCTCAAGACCCACAGGTGGATCTTTCCACATTCATGGCTTTGTGCACCTTCACATTTTTTAGGTTGTCTCAAACCTGACCTTTGCTTGCAGTAGGCAGTTCTGCATTTTCCCAGCTCTGGACTTTACCTTCTCTAATTTGGGCAGTGTACAGGAGAAGAGAAGGCTTCCAGGAGACCTTAGAGTAGCCTTCCAGGATCTGAAGGAGCCTACAGGAAGGCTGGGGAGGGACTATTGACAAAGTCCTGCAATGACAGGACAAGGGTCAGTGGGTTGTGAAACCTTAAAGTTCCAAAACGAATAAATAATATTTTGTACATTTTAGAAGCTTCATTTGAATTTGATAAAAAATTATTTTCTGTGCTTTAATTTAGAAAATGTGAAAATAAGTACAAAAATAAGTACAAAATGAAAATAAGTACCAAATATACCCTTGCCAGTGGAAAATGGAGGCCAAAAAAGCTTCGAGTACCTCAGCCTTATCCTTTTCCTACTTCCCTGAGGCCTGATGTTGATCTCATTTTCCTAAAAAAAAAAAAGAAACGAAAAAGGAAAGAAGGACTGACAATTCCTGAGTATCCTAAATTATCTTCTAGGGAAAAAAAACCAACAAACTGTCCACCCCAACTGCTTAAAAACAGAACTACCCCAAACTTCTCTGACCTGGATCAACTGGAATTTATTTTTGTCCATTTTGTACTGCAGTCAGTTTACAAATCTTATCTTAATGGGTTTCCTGCAATAGGTTGTTTTGGTGGGGTTTTGGGGGTTTGGTTTTGTAGTTATTAATTTACTGCTTTTACCTGTTACTAAAGTTACAGAACTGCCTCCTCCAGTTACGGTGAGGATAAAAAGCTAATGTTTGTTAGCCACATATGATACTTAGCACAGAGTTAACCAGAAAGAACTTCAGGTAGTTACCTGATGACTAAGGACCTGCAATCATAAAGCAAACTGAAATGCCTCAGACCAAGGCAACTTGGAGCAGTGCAGAGCTTTTACTTGTTACTAGGAGAGTCATAGAATGGTAAGGTTGGAAGGGACCTCAAGGATCATCCAGTTCCAACCCCCTGCCATAGGCAGAAAAAAAANNNNCTCCAACAGTTCCATGTCCTTCCTGTGCTGGGGGCTCCAGAACTGCACCCAGGACCGCAGCTGGGGTCTGAGGAGAGCAGAGCCAAGGGGCAGAATCCCCTCCCTTGCCCTGCTGCCCACACTGCTCTTGCTGCAGCCCAGCACACATTTGCTGTCTGGGCTGCACTCACACTGCAGCCTCATCTTGAGCTTTTCTTCACCCCACACCCCCAGGTCCTTTTCCTCAGGGCTGCTCTCAGCCATTCCCCACCCAGCCTGGAGCTGTGCTTGGCATTGTGTCTACCCAGGTGCAGGACCTTACACTTGGCCTTGTTGAATTTCATGAGGTGGGCCTGGAATACCTCTCTAGGTCCCTCTGGATGGATCCCTGCCCTCTAGCAAGTTGACTGTGCCACATAGCTTGGTGCCATCATGCTTATTAGGCTACAGTCCCTTCCTGAAGCAAAGCAGGAATCCTAGTGCTTGCTATTTCCTTGTTCTTTCACAGTTGTGTAGTTTACAGTGGGAAGTTTACTCTAGTCCTGTGGTACAGTTTCTATGCATTAGTTATTTCTAGAACTGAAGTAATACTTGTGATTTGAACTAATCCAGACAGAAACAGGACTGTGTCACAGTTCTCAGTCAGAACAGTCATGGTTATTGCTACTGATGCTGTGCACATTTAATAGTGATTGTTCTCGTTCAGAAGCACAGAGATTGAGTAATCACTGCAGAACAAATTCTGGTGAATAGGTTAGTACTTTACATCTGAGCAGTCCTAGGTCCTGGAATTGATGCATTTTCAGAGCCGTGTATCTATGCTAGAGTTGTCCCTTACTCATCCTTTTCAAGACCTTGTGGCTCCAGTTTGCACCGAAGTTGCAAATGCCTCAGAAATATCTTGATTTAAAAATCTAAGGTGCAGTCAACTGTGTCTCATTTTTGTTTATCCAAAGAATTGTGACAATAAGATGTGAATACCTGAAGTAAAATGTAACTGTATAGTAAATCATTATTTTTAGTGGCTGTTTTATGTGAGGAGTATATTGAGTAAAACGATTGTACTTAATGGTCCTATTCCTGAGAACTTTGCTCTTCTGAATCCGAGTCACCTGTCAATGGGTTTACAGCAGTGTGGGAGTAGATTCAGATCAGCAAAATTCCTAGGAACAAAACTATGAAAAGCAGTATTTATGAGTGGGTCAGAATTTCTGATTGCAAAGTGCATTTGTAATTATTACATTTGTATTATCTCTGTTGTAAACACTCATTTGTGGTTACTGCTGTGATTTTTCATGGCCAGCATTAATGCTCCTTTTCCTCTGCGAGCTTTTTCATCCGACGCTAATATTTCTGCCAATAATCATTAACCATTGCTTTCTTGTGGTTTGCATCTTCAGCAGAAGTAATCTCGAGTGGCCAATCGTCTTATTTTCTCCCCTTATTATTTTCCTTTCACACTCTTTTGTGAGTAAAGGCCAGCCAAGGGCGGAAGTTGAGATTCGTTTCATGTCTTAGTAAGCAGTTAGGTTGTATCGGACGTTCCGAGGCACCTCATAATTTAGCTACTTCAGGAGGAAATGCCAGCATAAAGCAATCAAATAGCACATCATAATTGCTAAAGGTGATATGAAGCTTTCAAGAATGCCTTGTTCCTGAGATTATACACACTGTTAAGGACCTGCATATAGCCCTCTGCTATTTCCAGTCTGACTTCTTTAGCAGTAACTGCTGTGTCTGCAGAACAGGAAATCCAAACAACCATCCTTTCCTGGTTTTGCCTTCAAGATTAATTTTTGTGACATCCCTGGTGTCACATTCTAGATCTACAAACAAATAGGTTCTTCAATAATTTCTTCCTTGTGGAAAACCAGATTCCTAACAAATTCAGGAGTTTGCAGCATGCTGCCGTAAGTGTTTAACGAGCTGCAGTTCTAAAAGAATCACAAGGTCTCCTATAAAAATCGCTGAAGCCCAAGACACTGCTGTAGCATTGTTCTGATTCACTGGACATTAAGGCATATGCACGTAGCAATACTCTGGAATTTTCTGCTGTCTCCAACAGGTGCATGGATAGAATACATTTACCTGAAGAGAGTGGGAAATATTCTGAATATACCATCCATAATCCAGAAGGGAGCTTCCATCAGCTTCTACACGATGATGGCTGTTGTGACTAACAGCCCTTTCTCATCACCAAAGGTAGATTTTCAGACTAGGAATTGCTGGTCACTTACATTTCATAGATTTCTGGAATTTTATCTTGATTTAGTATCATCGTGTCAGGTTACTGAAGTCCTTACATGGCGCTTCAAGGAACAGTTTCGTGGGCAGTTATGATCTGCAGTTACGATCGTGTAAGAAATGCCAGCCTGATGTAATCTGAAGTTTTCCTCTTGTGAATATCAGCACAACCTGAAATCAGAAAGCTTCCTGAAAGATTTATTATTCATGAAATTCCAAAGATGTTTCTGTTATTCAGTGTTTGTTTTCTCCTTGAAAATTCAGTGATGCATACTTGGAACTTGACCAAGATAACATAAGGAGTTGGCTTTTTTTTTGTCAGTTTGATGTGAAGAAGAAAGATCTGGGCCTAAAACTCAAACAGGTTCAGTGTTTTGGGGTTTTTACTATCCTCCCCCCTCCCCTTACCCCTGCTTCTGCCCCAGCAACGCAAGGATCTTCTGCCATGTACATCTGCAGCAGCTCCTTTGGAAGAACTTCAGAAAGTCCTACAGTTTTAAGTTATGTATTCTCAGAGTGACTGTTCTTAAGAGTGTTGCACCATGTTTTACAAAGAACCCCAACACTCTCAATTCTAAGCCACTGTTGCTTCATCTTTCCTGTTATGCATGCAGTGCATATCGAAAATAGTCCTAAAGAACACAAAATGTCAGAAGGGATTTGGTAAATACATGACAAGCAAAAATGACCTGGAGAGGTCTAACTAGGTACAAGCACTTTACTGTCTAACTAGGTACAAGCACTTTACTCACAAATAAGTTTTAAACATTACAAGAAAACCAAAGTTGTTTCAACTTGTCTGGATTTAAAATGCAAGGATTTTCTGCTTACAGTCTTGAACCTGGACTTCAAGGGATGAAGGAGTCAGCCAAACTCTGTAGGTGGGAAGATAATCGACATGAGGTCACAGCTGCTGTAACCAACCAGTAATGCTGCCAGCTACAAACAAGTCACAAATTTCTGCATCTGTTCTCACCTTCCCAATCCTGCTTTCAGCCAACTCAAAATGCACATTTTGGCAGTCATACAACTTCAGCTCATTTGTGCTGCAATTCCTCAGTGAGATCTGGAAAAGTGACTGATAAATAAAACTCAGGCACTAATCACACCATCCACCTTTCCCCAAGTATGACTTTCTACATGTGAAAAAGAATGAGGATTCCTAAGCATCACATACTCAGCTAATTCTTCTCTTCTGAGTACATTTTTTTTAACCACAGTGGCAATGGAATGGCACAGATTGAATACTCCATGGTACCTGAATAGGTTATTCTGTCCCAGAAAGTGTTCTTTTCTTTTTGTGGGTGTTCTTTTCACATCCCTGATATTTTTGCATATGGAACCCCTGAAATACAGTTACTGTCATTTTAGCACTGCCTTGAGAGCACTGGAACTTGGATTTGGAGCTATGCATCAGCATCAGCCAGTCAGGACTTTGGGAATACTCATGTGTGGAATTTCAAGTCAAGTTTGGGAAGCAAGACAGAAAACATCATGTAGTAGAATAACATATATAGCAAGAGAAGGATTTCTTCAGAGCAACATGTAAAATTTTATATAATCTGCAGAATTATTCTCAAGTGAGGATGGTGGTCATGCTATGGGGGGAAACAAAACAATACCCAACCCCCTCAAACCCCACCGTTATTTATTCATTCTATTAAATTATCTAATTGTCATTAATGACAACAAATATTTTGACTTCTTAAGGTTTTATTATTATTCCCAAAATGCTGTAAAAAAAAGCTCTGAAGATTTTGTCTGTCTTTAGCATTTTTAGAACACACACTGCTCTGTTCACTGACATTATTCTTCCAACATCTTCAAGTGTACCCAACAGTTAACATACTTGTGTATAGGTCTTGTAAAGAACTGTGTCTGTCTGTATGGAACTGTGCTGAGTACATATGGTCTTCAGCCTTCACTGATTATTCGTGCTTCATGTTGATAGGCAATACAGGTGAAACAAAATCATAGAATCACAGAATGGTAAGGTTGGAAGGGACCTCAAAGATCATCCAGTTCCAAGCCCTGCCATAGGCAGGGACACCTCCCACTAGCACAGCTCACTCAAGGCCTCCTCCAACCTGGCCTTCAACACCTCCAGGCAGGGAGCAGCCACAACCTCCCTGGGCAACCTGTGCCAGTGTCTCACCACCCTCACTGCAAACAACTTCCTCCTAACATCCACTTTCAATCTCCCCTCTGCCACTTCAAACCCATTGCCCCTTGTCCTGGCATTGCAGGACCTTGTCAATAGTCCCTCCCCAGCCTTCTTGGAGCCCCCTTCAGATACTGGAAGGCTACTCTAAGGTTTCCTGGAAGCCTTCTCTTCTGCAGGCTGCAGAGCCCCAACTCTCTCAGCCTGTCCTCACAGCAGAGCTGCTGCAGCCCTCTCAGCATCTTGGTGGCCTCCTCTGGACCCACTCCAACACTTCCATGTCCTTCCTGTGCTGGGGGCTCCAGAACTGCACCCAGGACTGCAACTGGGGTCTGAGGAGAGCAGAGCCAAGGGGCAGAATCCCCTCCCTTGCCCTGCTGCCCACACTGCTCTTGCTGCAGCCCAGCACACAGTTGCTGTCTGGGCTGCACTCACACTGCAGCCTCATCTTGAGCTTTTCATCATCCCAGACCCCCAGGGCCTGTTCCTCAGGGCTGCTGTCAGCCATTCCCCACCCATCCTGGAGCTGTGCTTGGCATTGTGCCTACCTAGGTGCAGGACCTTACACTTGGCCTTGTTGAAAGTGTTGATTCACAGAGATTGTTCTGATTGTTTAAGCTTTTGTCTATTTTTTATGTCCTGTTAATACTAAGCAATACAAGCATGGGTACTTGGTCTAGCAGAAAACACCACTCCATGCATTTTGTATTTTTTCCACTACAACATTTGAAAGGAAATGAAATTTAAAAAAAAATAAAATTCCAATGTAGTAGGTGTCCATTTTTATTTCAGGCAGACCTGAGAGATACTGCCATTAGTAATTCGTAGAGATTATATTGGCATTTTGCTGTGTCACCAGTAGCAGCTCCAATGCTTTTTTCTCAATGAGGAGTTGTACTGACGACTCCTGGGCTGGTGCAGTGCAATTCATATTCCCATGTCTGCTGTGTCTTCTTGGTTTGTTGTGTTACAATGACACACATGGTGCTCATGTATGCTCTTTATACTTAGTGCAGGAGAGAAATAAGCTTCAGTAAGATTTTACCAAGGTAATCAAAGTCTGGTGGGTGCAGAGCCCAAGATTAGTGCTACTCCTGTTTGAGACTGTGTATTTGCTGTTCAAAGCTGAATAAGGTGACTGATTTATGGATAGTATGAATACAGAATTCTGCATTGTTGGTGCATTCCAGTTTTTAATGCCCCTTATAAGAACAGGAAGATATAACTTGCATGGTTTTAATTTTTACAGTGCATGTGCAGTTTTGTTCCAGAAAGGAAACGTTTGTGTCTCAGCTATATTCCTAATGCTTGCTCCTAGCTCTATGTGCTTCAGCATGGTGGCACTGTTGCTGTTCATTTTGTGTCCCCACAGTGTGTCCTTGACTCATTTCCTCACATCTCTATTAATTGAGTTACACTCTGGCCCAATATATTCCAACCACAATAGTACTTTAGGTCCTGGTGAAAATTCATCATAGTATCTATCGTTTTTCATTTGCATCCATGAACTCAAACATTCTCTGGGAATCATCTCTACACATGGACAACTGCTTTAGAGCAATCTATTTTTAAAATGTGACTCTTAATGGAATTTTCTTGGGTTTATATTTGCATTCTTGTTTTCTGTGACCTATTTCTGTGTTCAGGAATGACAGCCCAATAGTGTAGTTTTAATTACTTACTGTACCATGTTTGCAGAAACAAAACAATGTCATTGTACACCAATCCAACTGCTCAGTAGAACTAGAGGACAAGACTTAACTGCTCATGAAGAAGCACAGCATAACGCCCATGCTGAGCAATGCAGCAGGAAACATCTTACTGTACACTTTATATCATTTTATAAGCAAATTCACAGAGACAGTTGTAAACAGCTTTAGACCACTTGTTAAAAAGTAGGAATTAGCTTCAGTAAATACCTATTTTTATTATCATTTGGGCCAAATTTTCCTGCCTACAGTTGCTGTGTGTTTTGGTTAGCCTGATAGATCCCTCTCAAAATTCTTCCTCCTTTATATTTGATGATGAGAATAGACAATATCGTTATGCAAACATCTCATGCAGAGTATTTATTAGCTTGCTTTTGCCCAAACTATAAATCTGAGTTATATTGCATCATTCATATTTGAATGAATATTTTTTCTCACATGTATTACATCATTCATATTCAAATAAATATCTTCCTAATATGTATTATATCATTCATATTTGAATAAATATTTTCCTCATATGTATTATATCATTCATATTTGAATAAATCTTTTTCTCATATGAATTACATCATTCATATTTGAATAAATATTTTTCTCATATGAATTACATCATTCATATTTTAATAAATATCTTCCTAATATGTATTATATCATTCAAATTTGAATAAATATTTTTCTCATATGAATTACATCATTCATATTTTAATAAATATCTTCCTAATATGTATTATANTTACCTTTTTTGTTTGTTTGTTTTTAGACATCAATTGCTACTTATATGTGTGTTTTGAAATTTGTGGGATTAATTATAGTGACATTTTACAGTGAATTATAGTATTTGAGATTAGTATTGAACTGAAAAAAAATTCCCTCATCATCAGATGCAAAATAGCACTGCAAATTTAATACTTCTGTATAAACATGCATAATATTTAAAATATTATGTATATTTAATATATAAATATTTATGTATTAATGTTATGTTAAATATATATAAACATTCTATATGTAAACTATATATATAAACATTAATGTATATGTTAAATATAAAAAAAATTAAATAAAATACCTTTAGTGACTTCAATGAGGATTATAATTTACCTCTTTTAGTAGCAATTATGTTTGTTTTTCAGACAATAAAACATTACCATTTGGAATATGTATGTTTAATTATTGTTTTTTTCTCTTTTTCATATATGCCTCTAATAACCTGTTACTGGAAAGAGAAAATTAAGCTAAGTGAATCTGATCTAATTCAGAAAATCCTGGTGAGATAACTGTGAATGTTTCATTACAGCTATAGGCCAATAACAAATTCACAGAAAGACACTTTGCATTGTGCAAGAAGGTACTGAGAAGGAATTTGCTCCTCATTGTATGTTTATAACACATAACAAGAAAGGGCAAAGAATTCTTTTTCTCAGATACCTGTTTGGTACTGCTCATGATTGTGCAGAGCTGCCTTAGTGCTTTAGGAGGGTAGCTCTTGGTGAATCAGTGTTTATTTACTACTGTGTCTGTGATTCATAGTCACAGGCTGTTTCAGCAGCTTTTTGCAGTTTTAAATGTGACTTCTTAAGGCAATATTTTTAATGAAGGTAGAATCAGAATTGCTGAAGCATATGTACATCTTGGGTATGAATAATACAGACTTACCCTTGGTTTGTTTTAAAAAAGAACCAACAAATCCCTAAGTAAATGATGCTGTTGTTAGCTATGTCCTGCAAAGCATTTGGGTTTTAGATATGTAACTGTGTGGTATATGTGAGTAGCTTGTATAAGTACAAGGGCTTTGTGTATCTGAAATTTTAAAAGTATTTTAAATCAGAAATTAGAATTATTTTAAGCAAACTAGAGTAGAACATTCTCAAGATTTCCCTGCAAAGAGCATCAGCAGGTACTGCAATGTTTACTAGTTCAGACTTTTTCTGTTTATGAAAGTGTATTGAAGATACAATTTCAGCAGTAGGAAGCACATTAGAGGTAACTAAGTTGTAGTCACCAACTTTCACCAATCCACAGGGGCTTAGGTTTGCTTTTGCATTAGAAGTTATTTTCTGTATCTGTACTGAGAGGTTTTCACAGAAAACAAAGTTCAGCATTCCACAATTCTGCTGTGGGATCAGAATACTTTTATTTTCATAGAAATGATTGCATGCAGGGTGCTGTGTATGACTGCTTTATGCCTTGCACTTTTAAGGTCTAAAGTGTGTGCATCTTTCCCATGTTCAGCACAGAAACAGCTGTGCAGAGTTCAAAGCTCACTTCAAAGCTGCCACTTTCTGAGTATTTAGTGTAAAAAGAGTAAAATTAAGTGTATATACTTACAGGGTCGACTATTAAAGTATGTTTCAAGTTTAAATACTGTATAATTAAACAGTTACTGGCTTTCCCTCCCTTTTCCACCTTCCTCAATAACAAAGGTAGGTAGATACCAGTGCCTTTTTATCACGTATGCTGCTCTAAGAAGGTTGAAGCATCAAGTAGACAAGTTTTTGGTTCATTTGGGGGTTTTAGTTTGTTCAGTTTTGGTGCTTTTGTGTAAGTTCTTCCTAATATTTTTCTGTTTGGGTGCTTTTTTGTGAGTTTTCCCTATTATTTGTTTTCCTTTGGTGCTTTTTAACGAGTTTTCCCTGATATTTTGTTTTTGTTTGGGTGCTTTTATGTAAGTTTTCC
>VWYK01042211.1:12328-22965 GCA_013399775.1 Semnornis frantzii | reverse complement strand
GTAGTTGTAGAGAGTGATAAAGTGCCCCCCTGAGNACTACAACTTCCTTTTAGGTAGTTGTAGAGAGTGATAAAGTGCCCCCCTGAGTATGCTCTTCTCCAGGCTGAACACCCCCGGCTCCCTCAGCCTCTCCTCATATGACTTTCCCTCCAGCCCCCTCACCAGTCTCATCACCATGAGAGGTTATCCAAGGCCTAGACATCAGTGACATCAGTGCTTCAGGATCAGCTACTCTTACTCAGTGGTTGAACACAAATATTAGTTTTCACCAAATCACACAAAATCACAGAATCATCAGGGTTGGAAGGGACCTCAAAGATCATCCAATTCTAACCTCCCTGCCATGGGAAGGGACCCCTCACACTAGATTACGTTGCCCAGAGCCGCATTCAGCCTGGCCTTAAAACATCTAGGGATGAGACTTCCACCACGTCCCTGGGCAAACTGTGCTAGCCTCTCATCACCCTCATGGTGAAGAACTTCTTCCTAATGTCTAATCTCAATCTAGCTTGGATCCATTCCCCCCAGTCCTATCACTACCTGACACCCTAAAATTCCCTCCCCAGTTTTCCTGTAGCCCACTTCAGATACTGAAAGGTCATGATAAGTTCTCCTCATAGCCTTCTCTTCTCCAAACTGAATAACTCCAACTCTCTCAGCCTGTCCTCACAGGAGAGGAGCTACAGCCCTCTGATCATCCAGTACTTGAGAAATGCTCAGCAGAAAACCTTTTTGCCAGGCCAGCCAGTAAAACAAGGTGTTAACATGGAAACAATGCAGGAGATGTTCTGCCAAAGGGCATAAAGCCCATATGCCCACCCCTGAGAAAGGGACAGCAGCCTAATCATTTCAGATGTACTATTACCCAGTCTTCTTAGGTGGAAAAAAAATAACCATTGCCATTGAAAGGCATGTGGGCTGCTTGTCTGGTAGTGACCACAAGCAGGAGACCTTGCTCCTGTCCATGGCACTGATGCATAGCCATAGCCACTGGTTTGGATTCC
The DNA here is from genome assembly GCA_013399775.1 of Semnornis frantzii. Taxonomy (NCBI): domain Eukaryota; kingdom Metazoa; phylum Chordata; class Aves; order Piciformes; family Ramphastidae; genus Semnornis; species Semnornis frantzii. Next base: position 21,961 of record VWYK01042211.1, on the reverse strand, counting down.
CTCATCTGATGTGGGCTTGCACTTCTGAGAACCCAAATGACTCAAGGCTATAACTTAAGGGTGTCTTTATGAAAAAGCATTGCCCTCTGTGTGGCTAGCACCACAAGGAATTCAGAGTGTGGGAGCAGTCCAGCTTTGAGAGGAGAAACACACGACTTACCAGCAGTGAAGCAGTGCCTGGAAGCAGGTTGACAGTGACTCAAACTTGCACTTCAAGGATTTCTTCTTTAAAGTGTATTACAGCTCAGAAACATACCACACAAGCTTGTGATGCTCAGCTACTGCAGAAAACCTCCTCGGTGCTCTTGGTAGGATGCTAAGAGATAGGGTCAACAGCTAAGCTGGGAGGTGGTGCTTGCCTAGAAACACAGGGCAGCAGATATTACTCCTGTCAGATGCTTTGACTATCCCTAAAGCCCTCTGTAGGTGCTTACAGAGTCCAAAAGTGGAAAACATCATCGTGGAGTAACTATTCTCATAATGGCAAGTGGAGAATTCTGTCCAGGTTGTACCTTCAGTCCATTGGCAGAGAAGGAGACGAGGAAGGATTTATCAAATCAAAAGTGGGAGATGAGCTGTGAAATGTCTTGGCACTAGACCAATGTATCCTTATCTCTCTGAAAGATGGAAGAAACACTCACATAAAAGCATATTTTGCTTCCTTGTGATATTCAGAGCTTTTTGTTTCATTTTCCTCTCTTCGCCCTCCACTTATAAGGTGCTCTCCTTTAATGAGAGCTAATGCCACAGGCACAGTTCACATTGAGTTGTTTGTATATTACAGCCCCCAGGTCCCTTTCTGCCAGCAGCTTTCTAACCACACTGCCCCAAGCCTGTAGAGTTGCTTGGGGTTGTGGCCCAAGTGCAGGACCCTGCATTTGGCCTTATTGAAGCTCATGCCATTGACGTTGCCCCATGGATCCACCCTATCCAATTCCCTCTGCAGAGCCTCCCTACCCTGGTGCAGATCAACGCTGCCACCTAACTTGGTGCCATCTGTGAGCTCACTGCTGACACACTCTGTGTCTTCATCAGGGCATCAATGAAGATGTTAAACAGAAGCAGTCCCAACAGTGAGCCCTTGGGAACATCACTTGTGCGCAGCTGACAGTTGGATTTAACTCCACTGACCATCACCCTTTGGGCCATTCTGTTTTATCCAGTAGAGCTGTGCTTGTCCAAGCCATCAGCAGCCAGTCTGACCCCAAGAATTCTGTGGGGAACAATGTCAAAGACTTTTTGGAAGTCTAGGTAGACAATATCCACAGCCTTTCCCTCATCCACTAGGTGGTCATCTTGTCATAGCGGGAGATCAGGTTGGTCAGGCAGGACCTGCCCTTCATGAACTCCTGCTGACTGGGTCTGCTCTCCTGGTTGTTCTCTATATGGCATCTAATAACCCTCCTGATGTCCTGCTCCATGGCCTTCGCTGGTACTGAGGGATAGACCTGTCAGTACAGACTGGCAGGTCTATAATTTCCCGCATCCTCCTTTCCTCCTTTCCTTTAGACAGGTGTTATATTAGCTACCCTCCACTCCACTGGCACCTCCCCAGTTAACCCACACTGCAGGTAAATCATCGAGAGCAGCTTGGCGAGCATGGTTGGCTGCTCCCCCTTTCTCAAGAGGGAAGTTGAAAGCCTGCCTCTCTCCCATCCCTCCCTCCTTTGTGTCTGCCTGTGCACAGGAAGAAAGCGGAGGTGGGGAAGGCTACCAGTTGGAGCAGTGTGTGCAGGAGGAGCAGAGCAGCCTGACGCCAGCAGGTGTGCACCATGCCCTGCCTGACCCCTGAGCAAGCTGCTAAACACTTCTTGAGATGTCCCATATGATCCCTCTTGCTGCCATCCCCTCCTCAAGTCACACTGCCCTTTCCCTCTGGCCCCTTAACCCACTGTGGGTCTACTTTCAAATGAGATAAACGGAAAACATTTTCATGCTGCTAAAGAATAGCAGTGAGGAGGAATAAAAGGCCTGATTTAGATCCTGTTAATATAAAACCATTAGGTGGAACAGCCAAGCTCAGCAAGATCCAAGCTGTGAGGTACACATAGGAGCAGCTTCACAAATCTCTCCATGGGCCACTAGCAGTTTAACAACTGCACGCAATTATTGTATAGATGTACAGTTTATTCCTGCATAATTTATGCAGATCCATTTTCTGCTATTTTGCCCAAATACAAAATAATAGTTTCATGATTACAGCATCATCTGGGGACATCAAAGCACTCCACCATTATGATTCACATCCCCATTAATGATAATGCACAAGACAAATGTGAATCTTTATTAGGTTAATTCTATTTTGCCCATTTTGTAGACGAGTAAGTGGGAGCATGGAGAGGTTAAGTGATTTGCCCCAGGTCATGAAGCAAAATCTGGATGTAAAAACAATGTGTGAGCATGGCCTAAAAGCCATATACATCACAATTAAATAATGAAGTATTTAATAGCAAAGAAATTCTAAAAAACAAGGCTTCTTGTCCCACCTGAGGATGGATTTAGGAGGTAATCTTGGATTCCAAATGTATTTTAAACTTCCTGTGATCTCTAAATAACTGAAGAATGGAGAAGGTTTTTTTCTTTTGCTCTCTAAAAAGCAAACAAGAGAGAAAAAAAAATGTGCTGCTGAAGTCGCAGCAAAGAGAAATGATCCTAAAGGGACAGTGCTTTTCAGTGCTCTCCCTCTCCCAAACGTCCTTGAGAAATAAAAAAGCCACATAATGTAAAGCTCTTTTGTCTACAAGGAGTAAATCAAAAGGAAAGAATTGTTCTTTAAACAGCGAGGTTTTACTGAGTTCTCTCTATTTGCCTTATTAATGAGGTGGATGTAGTGAACTCAGTCAGTTTTAACTGAAGGGTCAGTAGCACAAATTGTTCACTACTGCGTCTCCAGTTCAGGGAGTTTCCAATAGCTGCCTGCATTACTAGAAATATCACAAAACCTTTTCTTTTCTTTGGTGCTAAAAGCATTTTCAAGGCAAACTTTTAAACGAACTGAAACCCCCCCACAGGAAGCTAACAGCAATATCCAGCAATGTGGACACCTCACAGATTTGAAACAACTATTGTGTTCCTTCCGTGGTTTTCCTTCAAGAATGAATTGCTAAGGAAGATTTCTACCTTCAACCACTGAAAGGAGCACAAAGTTACTACAGGTTAGGAGGTGATCTGCTAGAGAGCAGCCCTGTGGAAAAGGACCTAGGAGTCCTGGTGGACCACAAGTTTTGCACGGGACAGCAATGTGCCCTTGTGACCAAAAGGCCAATGGGATCCTGGGGGGCATTGAGTGTGTCCAGCAGACCAAGGGAAGTTCTCCTTCCCCTCCACTCTTACTCTGCCCTAGTGATGTCCCACCTGGAATATTGCATCCAGTTCTGGGATACCCAGTTCAAGAAGGACAGGGATACTGGAGAGAGTCCAAGGGAGGGCTACAAGAATGCTGAAGGGACTGCAGCACTGCCTGATGAGGAGAGGCTGAGAGCCCTGGGGCTGTTCAGTCTGCAGAGGAGAAGGTTGAGAGGAGATAAGAACTGAGGACTGGGGGTCAGGAAGTAAGGGACAGGGGCAGCCTCTGCTCACTTCTACCCTGGCGTAGGACAAGGGGAGAGGGATGGAAACTGCAGCACAAGAAGTTGCACCTCAACATGAGGAAGAACCTTTTGACTGTAAGGGTCCCAGAGCCCTGACACAGGTTGCCAAGAGAAGTTGTGGAGTCTCCTCTGAAGCCTTTCCAGCCCTGTCTGGATGTGTTCCTGTGTGACCTGTGATGGATACTACGGCCCTGCTCTAGTAGAGGGGTTGGACTCAATGCTCTCCAGAGGTCACTTCCAACCCCTAACATCCTGTGAGCCTGTGATCCTGTGAAAGTTGCAGTGAGTCCACACACTCCACAGAACTGTAAAACAGTTAACTGCACTCACATGTTCAGTTTGAGGCTGAATGTGCAAAGTTTCAGTCAAAAGAGACTTTGCAGTACAGAAAATTCCACTAAGTGGAAGTTAGTATTTATGGTGCATTACAAGCAGAAGACGACAAAGGAAGACAAAGTTGAGGCATAGGAAGTTCCATGGAAACAGAAGGAGGATTTTGTTTTTTCCTTTGAGGGTGACAGAATCCTGGAACAGGCTGCCCAGGGGAGTTGTGGAGTCTTCCTCTCTGGAGATATCCAAGACCTGCCTGGATGTGTTCCTGTGGGATCTGGTCTAGGTGATCCTGCTCTGCAGGGGGGGTTGGACTGGATGAGCTTCCGAGGTCTCTTCCCGCCCCTGATATTCTGTGATTCTGTGGTTCTGGTGTCTCATTTTCACACCTCATGTGCATTCAGCTGCCTCTGATTCACAGCTCAGAGAGATCTGCAAGTGGGAACAGCTTTCTGCACTCCCAGTCTGCTTCCTGCCTTAGCTAATCCATTAATTTCAAAACTGCTCTCTTGCAGTCAGTCAAAAAATTTTGCTAGCTTTAGGTTGGTAGCTGAAGCACCAGAGGTCAATAATGTTTTCTGGCTATTGGGAAGTCCATCCACATGGACACATGTTTATGAATCCCAAGGAAAATTGTAGCATTATTAAGTGAGCTGGCTCACACTTGAAACTGAAATAACTAATCAAGCTCATTCCATTTGAAATCAATAACAGCCTTTTTCACCTCCTATTTCCTTCACTAATCATTTCCTTGGATAAAAGCTAGTTGCTAAGTGTAGTGTCAACATCAGTTCTAGAAATGCTTCTGCCCAAATTACAAAAGCTCGACTGAGTTAAGAGAACTAATCAAAACTGAAATGCGAAGTGATTAAACTGCATGAACATGATAGAGCCAATAAAATAGTTTTATTTCCAGTTAAAAGATTATTTTTTTTTTTAAACAGAAAGCAGTTGTTCATTACAGGTGGAAAGGTAGAGTCTTACAGCATAGTGTGTATTGCTAGCTTTTGGAGGACATATTCTTTCTTACTGTTCCAGGATGAGCTGCAAAGTGAATGCCTCAGTTATTGTCCTAACTGGTTCTCATGGATGAGCTCTGGTTGATCGTTTCTTACAAGTATATGTCATATACAGGAACATCAAACTAAAGGACCAAGCTCACACCTTGAGTACTGTGCTCAGTTCTTGGGCCAGCACTACATGATAGACACTGAGGGGCTGGAGCAGGTCCAGAGAAGAGCAACAAAGCTGGTGAAGGAGAACAGGGCTGGTGAGGAGCAGCTTGGGGAGCTGGTCTGGAGAAGCGGAAGTCAAGAAGAACCCAAGGAGGAACCCATTGCTCTCTACAGCACAGTCAGAAAAATGCTGAAGGCCTGAGACAGCTGGGGCTCTGCAGCTTGGAGAGGAGGAGACTGAGAGGTGACCTCATTCCTGTTGATAAAGAAGTAAAGCTGAGTGCCCAGAGGCTGGAGCCAGGCTCTGCTGGGTGATGCCCATGACAAGACAAGGGGCAATGGTGGAAGTTGAGGCATGGGAAGTACCATGGAAACATGAGAAGGAATTTCTTCACTGTGAGGGTGACAGAACACTGGAAAAGGCTGCTCAGAGGGGTTGTGGAGTCTCCCTCTCTGGAGATATTCAAGACCTGCCTGGATGTGTTCCTGTGTGATCTGGTCTAGGTGATCCTGCTCTGGCAGGGGTGTTGGACTGGATGAGCTTTCAAGGTCCCTTCCAACCCTGACATTCTGTGAGTCTGTAACATTCTGTAATAGCTTCATTGGGCTTTTTAGGCCACATTTTATACTAAACACAAAACAGTTTACTGAAGCTGAAATTGTTTTTGTCTTCACCAGCGGAGAATTTGTTCTGAAAAGTTTAGCACAACCCTGATTTACAACTCTGTCCAGATCATGCATTTTTGGCAGTTCCTTGTTTTAAATAGCTTTGCTAGGGGGTTTACTGGGGAGTAGGAAAGCTGAATACAGATTAAACAGAGAAAATTAGTTGTGAATACAAAGCAAGCAAGCCAACATTCTGGCTTTTCTTCAGCAGCATAAACTGGTTAACAGGAGTTGTTAAAACAGGCAGTTTGGTGGATCCTTGCCTGGGATTACCTATGCATGTAAAAAAAACCAAGAAACACACAGTGTGGTGTTCTGGGTGAAAAACTGACATCCGTGACACGGATGCTGGAACCGTTTCATATTTTGGCATATTAAAATACATTTGAAAGTCTTCTAAGCCTTCTGCTTTCAAATGAAGGCAGAAAGATATTCAGCTCAGGGGAAGATGATTTTAGTTACATAGGTATCAGTGAATACAAATGTTCCCTATTTGTTGCAGTAACGTCAACAAACAGAAGCAATTTGGAATAAAACTAAACTGAACCTATGTTTATGTATCCCTCTCAGACTGAGAGGAATCATTAAAATAGTCCCCTACTTTCCAGTACATTACTTTGGATAACAATGCAAGTAGCATGCAAGTATCAAAGAACCTTTTGATAAGGTTTCCTCACCACAGTTATTTATGCCTGCATCAAGTTAGGAGACCACATTGTTATATGCTGGTAAAAGTATCCTATGGTCCTTGTTTAATTCCTAGAGAAACCTGTCAGAGGTAAAAGATGTGCCACAAAAGGGATAAAAAGTAAAGAAGATGTCTATTATCAATTTAATGATAGGATAGATGTTTCCTTCAAAGTTTTCCCTGTTACGAAGCCTCACCAGTGAATAAAAGTATCTAATGTATTATTCAGAAAAAGGCCTCTGAACCTTAGACAGAAGGAAATTCAGACTGCCTTGCTTTGCTTTATTAAGTCTATATTAAGGGCTCCATTACTTTAAAGGAATGTTTAAGTAACATTAAGGCTATGACCCAAGCGACAAAAAGTAAGGAAATAGAGGTAGCTGAATTTCCATCTTTAACATATGCTGAAGGAAAAGGAACAATGGAGGAAGAGGCTTTGCTTCTCATCTTGGGCTAAGAGAAATATTTGGGGGAAAAAAAAAAGAAGAAAAAGTCAGCCTCATTCTGCACCTGGCATTCAACAGAATCCAAATAAAAACTGTTTAATGTTTGGCTGTCTTCTGATTACCTCACACCATGGGTCACCTGCAGACCCAGGAGCACGTTTCCAAGCTTCTGTAGGAAGGCCAGACAATTCCTTCCTCCTGTTAGAATAAAGGACCCAATTACTGCTGCTGGGGCTGTATGTAAAACATTGCTCCTCAAGGCCCTGCTCTATCCACAAGATGTGCTGCCAAACCTTAAGAGCATTCTCTCCACCTTCTTTCTCCTTTTACACAGGGAGAATGAAGGAACGTGGACATAAAGGGAGAACAAGATAACCACCAACAAGACCAACAGGTTGGCAAGTGGCTATCACAGAGCCACAGAATGTCAGGGGCTAGAAGGGACCTCCAAAGCTCATCCAGTCCAACCCTCATCCCAGAGTGGGATCACCGAGACCAGATCGCACAGGAACACATCCAGGCAGGCCTTGAATATCTCCAGAGAGGGAGACTCCATAACCCCTTTAGGTAGCTTGTTCCAGGGTTCTGTCACCCTCACAGGGAAAAAATTCCTTCTCATGCTTCCATGGAACTTGCTGTGCCTCAGCTTCCACCACTGCCCCTTGTTCTGTCATTGGCCAGGACATGGAAACTTCATTAGACAACTTACCTCTAGCTCAGTTTTAGCTCAGAGTTAAAATTTACACCACACCATTGTTACACCAGGTAAGCTCTACCATCATTCTAACAAGTAACAAGAAGATCAGAAACATCTCTTGCCTAAATATTGCCTTTTTAGGTTAGTCATTCTAAGTGAAATGACATCAGGAGAATGGCTTGCATCTTTTCTCCTCACCTGGTGGGCTGACACACAGTTATTACTCTGTCTCTGCTGCTGACTCATAGAATCCTGGAATGGCTCAGGTTGGAAGTGATCTCAGAGATTATTTACTCCAACCTCCCTGCCATGGGCAGGAACACCTCTCAACTAGACTCAGATGCTCAGGGTCTCATCCAACCTAGCCTTGAACACATCCAGACAGGAGACATCCACAATCTCCCTGGGTAGCCTGTTCCAGAGTCTCACCACCCTGGTACTGAACATCATCCTCAGCTCCAGTCTAACCCTACTCATTACCCCTTGTCTTGTTACAAGACACCCTTACAAAAAGCTTCTCTCCAGAAGCACAAATCCATTCCCAAAGGCTCTTGTTGCTGGCAAGCTAATGAAATATCGTCTTCAGCACAGCACACCTCAGCCATGCAAGACAGATCACTCTCAAAATGTTGATGGAACACTCTCCAGTATCTCACCAATCTCCATCGCTATCAGCAGAGCTGAAGTTCTCAGGACCAGTGGGAATCACCCAGCATGGAAGAGGATGATGATGAGTCACAGACTTCTACATCTTTGACACCATGTGCCACTGACTGCCTCAGTCTTTGATTTTGTAAAATGAAAGCAAGGGTTCCCTCCATCTCTAAGCATAATGGTTAGTAAATGAATTATCATTAAACTGATTTCTTCTTCAAAAAACAAAGAATAGCAATTCTAAGTATTCTTCTCCCCATTCACTTCCTGCACTTCAGAATGCAGGGTTGGATGCAGTCCTTCGCTTCTTGAAGGAATCCTTCCCCTTTATGATGTCAACTTGAGCTTTAAGGAAAATATTCTTCTTGTCTCTTTCTGCATAGTACTTTTAATAGCACAGAACTGGGGCTTTGGACATATAGGAAGAAATACTTTGGGACTTTGGGCATATAGGAAGAAGTTATTTGGTTCTGTATGTGGGTTTATTGCACTTTTTTATCAATCATTTCTGCAGTATTTTTACCTTCGACTTCATCTACTGTTACCAAAGTTTGTAGAGTAGATTTAGATTGGATGCTAGGAATAAGTTCTACACCATGAGGGTGCTGGAACACTGCAACAGGTTTCCCAGAGAGGTGGTTGTGGCCCCACCCCTAGACAAGGTGAGGCTGGACAGGGCTCTGGGCAATCTGATTGAGGATGTTCCTGTTGAGTGCAGAGGGGGTTGGACTGGTTGAGCTTTGGAGGTCCCTTCCAACCCAAACCATTTGGTGATTCTTTAACATGAGGGTAGTGGAACACTGGAACAGGTTGCCCGATGAGGTGGTGGAGGCCCCATCCTTGGAGACCTTCTGGGTCAGGTTTGATGAGGCCCTGAGCAACGTGGTCTGGTTAAAGATGTTCCTGCTGGCTGCAGGCGGGATTGGGACTAGATGACCGTTGAAGGTCCCTTCCAACCCAATGCTTTCTATGATGCTGTGACTTCTGCTCATGACATGGGGCACTTGCTTGACATGGTTGGATCTCCATCCCATGAATTGAGCAGCTGTAAAGGCTTTATCCTTCAAAGTGCTCTTAACCCATGAACAGAACAGGTCTGTGTGAACACCTAAGCACCAAGGCAGGCCTGTAGCAGGCTGCAGGACCACATCTGCTCACACCTTTACATACAAACCTTTACATTCAGACAGAGACGTGACTCCACACACAAGTAAGGGCTACCAGATGGGTACAGATGCTGAAACATGTCTCAGGCTGGGACACTGAATGATTTCCAAAACATACAATGCAAGCCATCTATTCCAAATGGCACTAAGGGAATTTTCTCTCAGGATGCATTCTTGTATGGTAAAATTCAGCTAGCACTGGACTTCTTTTTAGTTAAAAA
>VWYK01042210.1:0-13451 GCA_013399775.1 Semnornis frantzii | reverse complement strand
TTAGGTGAAACCATAGGCTTGCTTTACCCTTCTTCGGGAAGAACACGGGCCCTGCACAAGGCAACCGTGTGTACCTTGTTTACCACAGGGTCTGGGCAGGCAACGGACCCCAGACTCAGTGGCGCCAGGCCCTTTGTCCCTTTTCCCGCCGTTGCTCTCCCCAAAACAGCAGGAGGGAGAGCAGAAAAATATGCCTGGGCAAGCCAGGAAAGGTATAAGCCCAATTTGGCCTGCCTAGGCCTACCACGACACCGTGCTTGTTGGGTGATCATTTAAAGTGTAATACACTCAAATATTGCTTTAGACAGTTTTTGTTTGTTAGATTTGCATGTTTCTATGTTCAATTTGACAAAGCACAATGTGGCATCACAGCAAAATTATCTTATAATTACAGCTTCAAGCACTATATCATTCAGTCACCTCACATCTTCCATTGTTTTCTTCAATCATTCTCTTCCACTCTAATCACTTTTGCACCAGACAGTAAATTTGCACCCAGATTTGTGAAGAATAGTTGACTTCTTACAAATATCATTAAAATTGGCAATTGGGAAAAAAGAAAGATTCAAAACTAGTATTGCAGTTTGAGTTCAATGTGTTGGTGTCTATTTCATTTGACCTGCTAAAATTTGGCATACTAGTAAGTTAGTAGTGGTGAAGTAGGGGAAGAAGGTTGGGAGATCTGATGTGAAACTAGAAATCGTGCTGAGAGAAGGAAGAATTTGATAGGGAGCATCGCAATGAGAAGCTGAGGCTAGGGCAGCTGAAGCATATAGAGATGTGGAAGGCATGTCCCAAAGAATGAGTTTCACTACTGATAGGAACATCTTGCTGATTTGGTTTGGTCCAAACTAAGTGTTTGGATCTCATATAAGCAGTAATGGTGGCTTTTCAGCATTTGGAATGTCACATGCCTTTTGTCAGACGAGGTGTTCCAAACCAGAGGCAGCTTATGAAAATGTGAACCTGTAATTTCTCTGTACACCTTTTGCCTATCCATAAATGGGGACAGCAGAGTTCTGCCTACCACAGAGATGCAGATATTTTTGATGTGTCTTTGTGGTACTGTGCTGAACACTGTAAAATGGCCTCTGAGATTAAATGCACACACAAATAGATAAATTAAATGAGACTGAAACAGCACTGATTTGGACTCCAGCATTTGGTTGTTATTCCTCCTTAGAGTGTTAGTATTATAAGTGTTAAAATGCAGGGCTCAATGCTATTGTGTAGACTGCAAAGAATGAAGCAGATTCTGCTATGCATTATTGGTTTTATGAACATGGTTTGCTGTTCCTAGGTCGACTTCCAAAGACAAGTTCTGGTAACTGGGATACAGACACAGGGAGCTAAGCAGTTTTTGAAGCCCTTGTACGTCCAGAAGTTCTTTTTTGTTTATAGCAAAGACAAAAGAAAGTGGAGCACCTTCAAAGGAGACAGCTCTCCAGCATATAAGGTCTGTATATGCCATAGGGGTTGCAACAAACTAGGTAGCATCACACAGTGAGATCACAGTTTTATATCACAGAATATATCTGGTTGGAAGAGACTTCCAAGACCATCCAGTCCAACCCTCAACCGAGCACTGCAGGATCAACACTAAACCATGTCCCTAAGCACAAGGTCTACACACTTTTTTACCCCCAGGGATGGTGACTCCACCATTGCCCTGGGCAGACCATTCCAATGTTCAGTAACTTGGTGAAGCAGTTATTTCCTGATACCTAGCCTAAACCTCCCCTGGTTCAGCTTGAAACCATTTCCTCTAATCATGTCACTTGCCACCATATTAAGAAATACTGGTAAAAATTCTAGCCTTCAGAGACAACAGTACAGTTTTAGGCCCCAAAGGGCATTTACCAATCTAATAAAATTCAGACCAGAAGACAAACTATAAAGTGAGGGATCTCCTAAACTGCCATCGAGACCGACTTTGTAACCCAGACTGTATAAATTGACTTTCTCAGAAGCATATCTCCCTACTTTTATCTCCTAAGTCCATGCCAGATTTTTGAAGCAAGCACGAAGCTGAAGTAAAAATCAGACCCTGCCTCATTTGTGATTAGTTCTTCATTTTGATCCTTCCCTTTTGACGATCACAACAGTTGAATATTAAACTGTCTGAATTGCCTGCAGAAGGCCTGTATTTATGTGGTCTTAACCTGAAAGAAGTTAATTTTATGCTCAATCTCTCTGGCCCTATCAATCACAGGTAAACCTTCAGTTTATCCTGAGATTTCAACTCCCAGACCGATAACTTGTTGTTTCTTACCTCTTCTTTTGACTTTTTACTAATGTCTTACAAACTTACATAGTGTATAGAAATGGTTTGCTTATTTGAACTGAGGCCTTCAGGCTCTTTCAAATATGCCAAGATGGGACCAGGAAATATTTCAAGTTGCCCTGCAGCACAGGGCACTCCATCATTGCAAATGAAGCTAAGGGAGTTAAAAACCTCCTTTGTAACAGAGAAGGTTTTTAGCATCTCAGTTTGTGTTAGCATTGAATTATTGATATGTGGATTTTATTTTTTATAATAGGTTTTTGAAGGTAATTCTGATGCCTATGGAATAAAAGAGAACATCATTGAGCCCCCTATTATTGCTAGGTATGTCAGAGTCTACCCAATGGAGGCCTACAACAGGCCTACCCTTCGCATGGAGCTTCTGGGCTGTGAAGTTGATGGTAAGAATGAGTCATGTACTGGGGCTTCCTTTCTGGCAACATTTTTAATCTAATATGTTAAATAAAGCTAAAATTTTTAGTGTTCTCAATTCCAACATTGTTGCTTAGCATATAGCTACTTGAATGATGTGGAGANATATCTACTTGTACATTGTGCTAAGCTGTAAATAGAGCTTCATTCCTTAACTTCCATCCGGCAGAGTCTAGTCTGGGTGATTTTCATAGCATGGAGGTAGGGGGATGGGTAACTCCCAAACCATCACAAGATAACAGAGTGCTTCTCTTAACAGGCTGCTCTTCGCCACTTGGAATGGAAAATGGAGAGATCAAGAATACCCAGATAACAGCCTCATCTGTTAAGACATCCTGGTTTAACACATGGGACCCTTCACTTGCTCGTCTCAATCAGAAAGGAAATGTGAATGCCTGGCGAGCCAAGGTAACAAATGAAAACCAGGAATGACAGCATGACAGCTACAGTTAATAAGTTTGTGGTGCCTGTGTGCTTATGTGCTTCCTGCACCCCGTGCCCCATGCCAAGTGTGACGGGGTTTCTTCACAGCACTTTAGCTGTTCTTTGGGAAAAAAAGCCCATTCAACTCTTCCAGTAGAAAACTGGTTGAACTTCTGGCAACATCAATGAAATCATATTTCAAGAGATGGATGCTGTCCTCTGGATCAGAACCTGCAGCACTTCCTTTCAGGAACAGCCCTTTTAATTGCAGGAAATGACTACAACTTCAAGGGGTTAAAGAACCTTTCCTGGGTTGTTTTATTGGCAGTGCAGTTTGATGGCTGTGGGGGTGGATGACCTTTGGGGAGGCATGTGAGCTTGTGTCTTCAAAATAGAGCTGCATTTCTTTATGAAGTAGCTTGAGATTTGCTGTAAGCTGCTGTTTTGTACAAGCACTTAGTATTAGTATTATATGCTCCATTGTAAAATTGGAGACAAATCTGTGTTATTTTTAGTCATGTATTGGAAATTAAAGTGGAAATCCAAACACCAAAGCCACCAAACACACCACTTGCAGTGAAGAAGTGAATTGGATGGGCCACTGTATGCTTATGACTTTTGCCTCAGCTTCACTCTTCTGGACTTCTTTGATACAGTTTGGATGCAGTTTTAACTGTCTTCAAAAAGAGTTTTTCACTTAAGCAAATAAAGGCATAGATGTGTTTACTAATACATAACCTTTAAAATCTATTTTAGTTGAGCAACAACAAACAGTGGCTGCAAATTGATCTCCTTGCAATCAAGAAGATAACTGCTATTGCTACCCAGGGGGTCAAGTCCATGATTGCTGAAAACTTTGTGAAAACCTATGTTATCCTATACAGTGACGATGGTTCAGAGTGGAAATCCTATATGGATGGTTCAAGCTCAACAGCAAAGGTATCAATCCTTACCTCGGATGGATGCATTGTTGTTTGGTTTTAGATGCTAAGCAGAGTTGAGGCTCAAAGGCAGAATACCCAGCCAAGGAGATCTTCACAGGTCTTTAAAGTGTTAGAGAGCTACTGCTAATGTCATAATATCTATCTAATTTTAGTTATAATAATTAATTGTTACAAAAGGGAAGAACAACAAATCTGTAGAGAATGCAGTCAACATGATGATTTCAGGCATTGGAACGGGCTGACCAGGGAAGTGGTGAAGTCACCACCCCTGGAGGTATTTAAAAGTTGTGTGGATGTGGTACTTAGGGACATGGTTTAGTGGTACTGGCTTAGTAGTAGTGGTGGGATTGCGAGCTCTAGGCAAGCGATTGGACTTGATGATCCAAAAGGTCTCTTCCAACCTAAACAGTTCTATGGTTCTCTGACAAAAGGAGATGACACTATTTTTAAAAGACATTTAATTTGAATGCACGAAGACATTTAATTTAAATGAACAATGAACTTCCCGGGGCCCCTTTTCAGCTTTTCCATTTCTGTCTTGATTTTATAAGTGGAATTAATATTAGTAAGCTGTAGAAGAGGTCCTGACACCCAAGGACCAGACATAGTATTGATGCACATTTCACCTTACACCATCTACTTGACACAAGAGCTGTTAGCAGAGTTAAAGTAACAGAAGTTTGGGGTTTCAGTCTGTCAGAATTAGAATGGCAAATTTTGTGTTGCGGATGGAAACAGAAACTTTTATTTGGAGCCAGATATTCCTGGCCCGAATTACCTTTGAACTAGCATTTTAGGAAGAGACTGAAATGTGTTCTTAGGTAAAACCAGAAAAGAGCCACTCCATCTACCCCGAACAGCTAATGCAACAGCTTGGAACCATTTTAAAAAGAAAAAGCAGATGTTTACTTCTTTTTTTTTTTCGTCTGTTTGTGTATTTGCAGGTTTTCTCGGGTAATGAAAACAGCAGTGGACACATCAAGCATTTCTTTAACCCACCCATCCTGTCCAGGTTTATCCGCATAGTTCCAAGAACATGGTATCAAGGTATTGCCCTTCGGGTAGAACTCTATGGCTGTGATTTTGGTGGGGATCTACCTGTGAAAAGGACTGACAGGTCTGGGAGCTCTTAACCTTTCAGCAACCGTCATGCAGGACATGAAGTTTTACAAAACCCTTAAAACAATTACTCTTAGTAGTTTGGCTGCGTGCTTCCTTGAAGGACTGTAATGTTTTGTCAGCAAGTCTTGAGAAAGGTTTCTTTGGCAGATGTTTCATTCCTATAAACACACGCTTCAGAAAACAGCTTCATTTCTCTTGAAAAAAATAGCAGTCTCTTCTGAATCCATTATCACTTCTTCAGTACTTTTGTCTTATTTTTTACTTAATTTGAAGTTCTGAATCCCTAGTGATGGAGACTCTGGCCTTAATCCTGAGTCCTGATTATCTCTGGTTTGTAATGCTTCTGCAGCACAGAGGAGCAATAGAAAGCTACAGCAGGTAAATGTTCTCCATACACAGGGCTGAGAGGGAAAACCAGTGCAGGTATGGAGCTGTGGTGCTGCACTCCAGCAGTTCCTTGGTAAGGAATTATTTTATGGACGGCCTTGTGTCCACTTGTCTTTAACCTACACTGAGACAAAGGTAGAACGCATCCCAGTGTTGAGCATGTGCAAGCCGTTCTTGGAAAATGTGAGTCTGCATTATTGACTTGGTTCTTACATACTTAGCACACCTGAAATCCTATAGAGTTTACGGAATCTATCTTTGGTGCCATGGCAAGGGGAGGGGGAGCCAGAAGTATCTTTCTTTCCCAGAAATGAGAAACCTCAATTACGGCAGGTCATGGAATGGTAACAGAACCAAAGCGAGAATCCGGAACTCCTGATGTTTGATCCCATATGAACTTTTTAGACTATGGGGAGAGGGAGCTCCTTGGAATAGCAAGACATTGAGAACTATAGCTGTTCAGTGCAAATACAACCTGGTGGTAGCAAAGGAGGGTTAGGTGAAATTGGATGATAGAAACGTTTGCTTCTTCTTTACCATTTAGCTCTGACAGTGTTTTAATTAATGGACATAGAGCATATATGAATTTTTCACAGGATGACTATATCACACAGTCCCTGAACTCATTCCAGCAGAGTTTTAGCTAAGCTTTCAGTAGTGTTTTTGGCTTCTATGCTGTAAATTGTTTAACTGCAGAACTTCCACTTATCATAAAAGTTACCATTCAACAGGGTGGATTTTTCAGAGTAGCTTGTCTTTGAACTTTGTATGTGTTATGCAAGTTACTTCAGTAGTTTTTCAGTTGTCGTATCTTACAGACCATGCATTTCAAAATGAAGGTATAGAGTGGAGTGAAAAAATATAAAAAGTAAAGAAATTTTTTCTGCTTTTTTTTTTAACTATGTCACCCTGTTGTCATTTTTTCACCCTAAAATAAAGATGATAATACAGTATGAAAAACATCAACAATTTATTTTGTATATTTGCCTTGACAGTAGTATTCTTATTAATACATTAAATTTTGCATCGCGAAAATAAAATTTTCAGCTTGATGGGAATCTTCAGTGCTAATTAGAATTAATTTCAAATGGTGAAACTGTATGAATAATTGCTTCATTGGAAAAAATACGTTTCTTAGTATTTTGTAACGGTGCTTAATTTAGTTTTTCTTGATACAGCCATGAAGTCACAATGCAAGCCATATTTAGTAAAAATGAAAAAAGTCAACTTTGGAGTCAGGTTTTGCCCTAGAAAACAGGTAATAAATGCTTGCTAATGTCAGCAGAATCAGGATTTTGTGCAATGTGCCAAACTCTTTATGTTTAAGAAGGCCATGATTGTAAAGGTTTTAAGTGGTTAGTTTTTTAATATATCTGTATGGTTCTGCATAAAGTTAGACAAATGCAAAACTGATTGAAGGGGAATGACTCAATACATCTGCATCAAATTTACAAGTCAGAGATTCTGTTTCTACTTGCTTGTGGATAGAACTTTGGTCAGATTGGGTCAGCTGTCCAGGTTGCGTTCCCTCCTCAGCCTCTCGCCCACCCACAGCCTACTCACTGTCAGGGCAGAGAGAAAAAGAAAAGGCCTTGACACTGCAAACACTGTTCAATAACTGCTGAAACCCTATTTTAGCCAGAAATCCAAAATCCAACACTCTATGGGCTGCTACAATGAGACACTGGTGCTATAGCATGTCCAATAGCAGCAGTGCCTGGGCCCTATGCCAGCCCAGGAACATGGCCCATTGCTGTTAACAAAATGTTCCTGGCACAGCACAGTATGATGGTAAGTGCTACAATAAACAACAAAAGTTCAAAACAACCCCTAACACGCAACAGACTCTAACATAGAGTAATGCAAGCGAGCACAGGACCCTGCCAGTTAACAGTTTAACAGCTATAAATTCCACCGAGCATGCACAAGGCGTTCTCATGCCCCACAGTGATAGAATGAGAGGAAATTGACTCAAATTGGAGCAGGCAACCCAGGGAGGTAGTGAAATCACCACAGAATTATAGAATGGTTTAGGTTGGAAGGGACCTCAAAGACAATCTAGTTCCAACCCCCCACCATAGGCAGGGTCACCTCTCACTAGAACAGGTCACTCAAGGCCTCATCCAACCTGGCCTTGAACACCTTCAGGGAGAGAGCAGCCACAACCTCCCTGGGCAACCTGTTCCAGGTCTCACCACTCTCACTGGAAAGAACTTCCTCCTAACATCTAGTTTATATCTCCCCTCTTCCAGTTTAAACCCATTACCCCTCATCCTGTCATTATAAGACCTTGTAAATAGTCCCTCCCCAGCCTTCTTGTAGGCCCTTTTCAGATAGTGGAAGACCACTATAAGGTCTTCTCGAAGCCTTATCTTCTCCAGGCTGAAGAGCCCCAACTCTCTCAGTCTATCCTCATAGGAGAACTGTTCCAGCCCTCTGATCGTCTTCGTGGCCTCCTCTGGACCCGCTCCAACAGCTCCATGTCCTTCCTGTGCTGGGGGCTCCAGAACTGCACACAGTACTCCAGGTGGGGTCTGATGAGAGCAGAGTAAAGGGGCAGAATCTCCCTCCCTTGCCCTGCTGGCCGCGCTGCTCTTGATGCAGCTCAGGACATGGTTGCTGTCTGGGCTGTGCATGCACACTGCCAGCTCATGTTGAGATTTTCATCAACCCAGACTCCCAGATCCTTTTCCTCAGGGCTGCTCTCCAGCCATTTGCTACCATCCTTGAAGGCATTCAAGAAATATGTGGACATATTTCTTTGGGTCATGGTTTAATGGTCATGGTGGTCTTAGGTTGATGGTTGGACTTCCTCTTAGAGGCATTTTCCAAACAAAACAATTCTATGACGTGGCCTAGGGTATCCCTAGGGTCAGGGTTCCCAGCTGTATCCTCTCCCAGACTTCTGTGCAACCCCAACCTACTGACTTGTGGGGCAGGGTGGGAAAAATAAAAGACCTTGGTGCTGTGCAAACACTGTTCAACAACAGCTGCAACATCAGTATGTTATCAGAGTTAGCTGCAAATCCAAAGCACGGCATTGTACAAGCTGCTAGGAAGAAAATAACTCCATCCCAGAGTACACATGACCAGGTACACAAAGCATTTCCAAATGCAAACAGAGAGGCAAATTCCTGATCCAGCTTTACAGCAGGGTAGATGCGAAACATATCTGTCCCAGATCTGCCAAACCAAAGGTAAGTGTTATTTAGTGAGCCTGCAGGTGACTGGAAAACAAAGAACTTCTATCAGTTTTGTGAAGCAACTAGTATATGTTGAATCTGCCAGGGCTTTTGGAACTCTCTAGTTCAAAACAGTCAGTTCTGCACAGCCTTTACACACTGTGGAATGAAATCCTGTGTGGGTTGAAATTGTTTGCAAAATACACAAGGAGAGCAAGAATTCCAGCAGTTTTCTGAAACTAAAGGATAAAGATGCATATCACACCATGAAGGTTGGCAAGACACAAGCTCTTTTGGATTGAGGGAGAAATGTGGTGCCAGAGTTCAGAGTATTCCCATCTGGCCAATAATTTCTCCACTCTCAAATCTTGGTGAATGTCTTCACACTGGCCTGTTGATCCAAAGGTCCAAAGTTAACTGATTTTAGCCTCACACAGTGTTGTAGTGGAGTTGCTGCCCTCTAATGTTTGTTCTAGCTTCCAGGTGGCCTCAGGGTGCTCAAAGCTGACACCTGCAGATGACACTGTAGAGTCCTATGAGCAAGAGTAACCCTATGCACCAGTACAAATTAGGGGTTAGCCTGCTGGAAAGTAGTTCCACAGCAAAGGACCTTGGAGACTTGGTGGAAAGTAAGCTGACTGTGAGAGAGCAAAGTGCCCTTGTGGCCAAGAGGGCTGATGGTATCCTGGGGTGCATTAAGAAGAGTATCCAGCAGGTCAAGGGAGGTTCTCTTCCTCCTCTACTCTGCCCTAGTGAGACCATATCTGGAATATCATGTCCAGCTTTGGGCTCCCCAGTTCAAGAGGGGTAGAAAACTACTGGAGAGAGTCCTATAGAGGGCTATAAGGATGATTAAGGGACTGGACTACCTGTTCTATGAGGCAAGGCTGAGAGGCCTGGGGCAGCTTAATCTGGAGGAGACTAAGAGAGGATCTGATCAGTGTTTACGAATACTCTCTGGGTGGGTGCCAAGAAGATTGGGCCAGTTCCTTTTCACTGCTGTCCAGCGGTAGGACAAGGACACGAACTGGAACAGAGAAAATTCCACAACAATATGAGGTAAAACTGCTTCCCTGTGAGGGTGCCAGAGCCCTGGAAGAGGCTGCCCAGAAAGGCTGTGGATTCTGCTCTGGAGACTTTCAAAATCCATCTGCATGCATTCCTGTGTGGCCTTCCCTAGGTGATCGTGCTTTGGCAGGGGTCTCGATGATCTCCAGAGGTCCTTTCTGCCCCTTGCCATTCTGTGATTCTGTGATATGGTTGGCTATGCATGAAGTCTCATGCTTTACTTGCCATGTGTCACTAAGTGTTTCCTTTTGCTTTTGTCAAAACCACACTTTCAATAGGTGGTGGCAGCTGTACTCCTTTGTGCAGTAGTTGTGAAACTGCTCATGTCTGCACTTGGACTGGAAGGGAGGCGGAGGTATGTGCCGACACTTAAGCAGCAATGAAGTAGTTACTGACAGAAGCACCACAGTAGTTTCTTTATCTCTTGATGCAACAGACCAGTATTCAGACAGGTTTGTACAGGTGACACTGCAAATCCTAAAGCTGATTCAGACAGCCTTATATGACTTCTTGGCTATAGAGTGGATATAATATCTGCTTTGGCCGCTTTTTCTGCTGGCAGTTCTGACCCAGCACCTGTACTGTGAGGGCAGCAGGACTGAAGCTGAGCCACCTCACTTGCACCAAGGTTTCTGTAAGTCTGCAAGGTGAATACATCACTGGTATAACATAATAAAGACACGAAGCTGCATAGTACCCATGTATTAAAGTCAACATAGATCATGCTTCTGTGCTAGTTCTCTCAGAAACCTCCTGAGATGTGCATCAACATAGATGCAAAGGTGAATCTGGACTGTAGGGCAACTTCACTTATTAGACGCATCAGTGAGCATGTGTGGCAAGTGCCAGGAGAAATCTAGAGAAAAGGCATCAAACATGAATCTGGTCAGGACTCCAAATAAATATCATGCTTTTTTGAGCACCCTTTATAATGCCCTGAAATGGCCATGAACCCTGGTGGATTGCTCAGACTGTTCAAGGTGATCTTAAAGGTGTGTTCCAGCCTTTATGATTCTATGACTCGAGACTTCAAGAGCTTGCAACTTCTCAAGATGCTTATGAGGCATCTTTCATGAGAATGAAAGATTATTTTTGACTGTTTATTTAAACATTACTATTTAGCATTGTCAAAATGAGATGCAACAGTTGTCCAGTACTGACCAATTGCTGTTTTATATGGCTCACTTCGAATCATAGAATCAGTCAGGGTTGAAGGGACCACAAGGATCATCTAGTTCCAACCCTCCTGCCATGGGCAGGGGCACCCTACCCTAGATCAGGATACCTAGAGCCTCATCCAGCCTGGCCTTAAAACCTCCAGGGATAGGGCCTCAACCATCTCCCTGCGCAACCCATTTCAGGGTCTCTGCCACTTTCACGATGAAGAGCTTCCTCCTCACTTGTACCACTTAATCAGCATTAAATATTCCTCTACTTGCTCTAGCTCATATAATTTGCTATGTTTATTTGTGCTAGCTGTATATGGTAACTTTATCCACCTACACTTTCCTATCAGTACTGTGCCCCATTCTCCATTGCCTGTTACACCCAGCACTTGCATCATGCTTTAATTACAATAATCTCCTCCAGGTAGGGACTTCATCTTCTTGAGTGTTTATACAGCACTCCTCAAAACAGGGCATGGGATCATTCTCAAGGTTCCTAGGCACATCTATAACACCATTCTTAATGTGAGCAGTACTACATTAAGCCCACTGTGACCTAGATAGTTCTAAAAGCACCACATAATTCAGCCCAGCCTATCCTGGGCTACATCAAGAGATGCAATGGCCAGCAGGTCAAGGGAGGTAATTCCACCCTTCTACTCTGCTGTCAGGAAACTTCGCGTGGACTGCTGCATCCAGCTGTGGAGCCCCCAATACAAGAAGGACATGGATCTGTTGAAGAGGGCCCAGAAAAGGGTCACGAAAATGATCAAAGGGATGGAGCACCTCTCCTATGAGGATAGGCTGAGGAGGTTGGGTCTGTTCACTGTAGAAAAGAGAAGGCTCTAGGAAGACTTTATAGCAGCTTTCCAGTACCTGAAAAGGGGGCTACAAGAAAGCTAGACAGGGACTTTTTATAAAAGCCTGTGGTGATAGGACAAGAGGCAATGGTTTTAAACTAGAGGAAGGTAGATTTTAGATTTAGACATTAGGAAGAAATTCTTTACAGTGAAGGTGGTGAGACACTGGAATGGGTTGGCCAGAGAAGTTGTGGATGCCTCAAGCCTGGAAATGTTTAAGACCAGGCTGGACAAGGCTTTGAGCAGTGTAGTCTAATGGGAGGTGTCCCTGCCCATGGCAGGGGCGCTGGAACTAGATGATCTTTATGCTCCCTTCCAACTGGTTCTTAGAATCATAGAATCACCCAGGTTCAAAGAGACCTCCAAAATCATCCAGTCCACCTATCACCCAGACCCAGCCAATCAACTAAACCATGGCACTAAGTGCCTCATCCAGTCTTTTCTTGAACACTTCCAGGGACAGCGACTTCACCACCGCCCTGGGCAGCCCATTCCAATGCCGATCACTCTCTCTGTCAAGAACTTCCTAATATCCAGCCTATACCTTCCCCAGCACAACTTGAGACTGTGTCCCCTCGTTCTTTTGCTGGTTGCCTGGGAGAAGAGACTGACCTCCACCAGGCTACAGCCTCTCTTCAGGTAGTTGTAGACAGCAATGAGATCACCTCTGAGCTTCCTCTTCTCTAGGCTAAACACCCCCAGGTCCCTCAGCCTCTCCTCATGGGGCTGTGCTCCGGGCCACTCACCAGCTTTGTCACCCTTCTCTATTTTCTGCTTGTATTTTACTAGACACAATGTAGAAGTCCAAGGTGTCTTGGTACTCTAGTTTTACACAGACTAATATTTTTCATTTTTCTTAAGCTTCACTGTTTTTACCACCTAGCTCATGCCTTATTATCCACACATTCCATCATGTATCTCCTCCAGTGCTGCCTTCATTGCCTCTAGTTACATACCCCACAGGGAGGTGAATGTGATCACTTTGTGGCCCTTCTCTGGACCGCTCCAAAAACCCCATGTCCTTGTGTTGGGGGTCACAGAAATGAATGCAGTTCTTCAGGTGGGGTCTCACAAGAGGTGAGTAGAGACCAGAACAGAGTAGGGAGGTAGAGTCACGTCATTTGTCTTGCTGGTCACACTTTTGATGCAGCCAAGGACATGGATGCCTTCTGGGGTACAAGCACACATTTTTGGCTCATTTTGAGTTTTTCAACAACTGACACCCCTCAAGTCCTTTTCTTCAAGACTGCTCTTGAGCCATTCAAGGGCAGTGTTGTGTCCACTTGATGGGTTGAGAAATCACCTACCAATAAAACCAAAATCACCAGACTAGCTCAGAAGGTTTGGAAGTAAGACAAAGCTATATTTTACAGTAAGCTAAATTTACAAGCATATATACAAAATACATTTACATATATTTACAATTATATACAATTATTTACATTTTAGAAATAATACAGAAGTCTGACCCTCCCCCCAGACAAAGAAAGCCCAGAAGGAACCAAAGTCACCTTCTTTTCTCCTCTCAGATAGAAAACCAGCATGCATTATCAGTTCAGCCAAGGTTAGTATTCAGTCATGCA
>VWYK01042208.1:6501-17785 GCA_013399775.1 Semnornis frantzii | reverse complement strand
CCCTCCCCCCCACTTCCCCAGGCAGGAACACCTTCCTCTAAACCAGGTTGCTCAGGGGGCATCCACAACCTCCCTGGGCAACCTGTTTCAGTGCCTCATTACCATCGCTGGAAAGAATTTCTTCCTAATCTCCAGTCTAAAACTCCTCTTCCAACTCAAAGCCATTAACCCTCATTCTATCACTACAAGTCTTTGTAAAAGACTTCTTGGATGCCCCTTTCAGGTACTCAAAGTCCACTACATGGTCTCCTGGGAGACCTTAATTTTCAGTTAAAGATTAGTGGTCTTTATCAAAAGCATACTCCTAGAGAGAAGCTGTGACTGGCAGAGTTCTAAAGAGGAGGCAGACACCTAGAATATAGATTACTTCATTTAAGCTTAGCAAGATTCTCTGCAGGCCATGATTTTTTTATCGCATGCTCCAAGTCCTCTCCATAATAATTACAAGGATACATCTCAGGTGCTGTCCTGAAGTGGGACTCTCTCTTTCCACACACTCTTTTACACCTAACCATTGTCCTGCACAACCCTTTTCCCCTAGCCCCATTTTGGTTCAGTTCAAGGGACAACAGTTCCCACTTCTCCCCGATGATGTGCAAAGTGCAGTTAGAACCCCAGGAGCAAGAGCTGGATGGAACTACATATCCATACCATGAGTCTTTAGCAACCAGAAATGCCATCAGGAAATGAGACACTCATCCAAATGAACATGCTATTCCCTCCTTGATGCCAGTGTAGGACTAGAGTTCAGCTTGGGCCTTTTATGCTGCAACATGAAGCAACTTCCTCATAAGGTTGCTCACAGACTTGGCCCTAACGACAGTGCTAATGAGTCAGTGTAATGTAGGTATGGAAAAAACTTACACAGGTTGTAGCAGCTTAAGAACTAACACACTGTTTTGATTCTAAATTACAGAGGAGAGAGAGGAACTTTCTAGACATTCTTTTGAATATAGAGTGAATGAGCAGGGCATTGGTTGTAAAAAGAAAATAATGATAAAGTTATTTTCATTGGTTTGCTAAGAGGGATAAACCAGCAATGTATAAACAATTTGGGTCTCTCGGCTCTAGGTTTTGTTGTTGTTCCTTTGCCTCTCTGACTCCTCCACACCATGTACTAACCTTTTCCTGACAACATGTGAGATCTTGCTGGTTTTCTATCTGGGGGGAGAGAAGAAGGTGGCGTTGGGCCTTCTGAGCTTTCTTTGTCCAGGAGGGAAGGATTAGATCTCTGTATTATTTCCTAAATTGTATATAACTGTAAATACATGTAAATGTATTTTGCATATGCTTGTAAATTTAGCTTGCTGTAAAATATAGCTTTACCTTGCTTCCAAACCTTCTGAGCTAGACCGGTGATTTCAATTTGATTTGCAGGGTAATTTCTCAAACCCACACAAGTGAACAGAGCTTTAGTAATAAAGATCTTTGTATGGTCATACAGACACCTTTAGCAGTGCAAAGGTTCTGCCAGCCTGCCAAGGCAATGCTGTGTGTGTGTAAAGCTGGGGATCCCATAAACTCAGAGGCTGTTTGGATAGACCCCACTTACAGCTGCCCGTTTTTCTCCGTATAGAAGCGCACTGACTTTATGGTGGCGACGACAACAATCATACAAAGGGTGACAGGCACAAAGAGCATGATTACATGCTTTGCTCCATATTTCAGAGTAAGTTCCTCCTCTTCATTTTCCGAGGTGCTTTCTCTCACTGGAACACCTGTGCCAGGCGCTTCCCCATCAGTGATGTTGTTAGGGTTACAGGTGCCACCTGTGCGCCTCTTCTGAAAAGAAATATGAGCAAATACATGTAAGGTTTGTGTTCAAAGCTTTATGTCATTATTGGGCAATGAAGCTGGTGAAGAGCCTGGGGAGTAAATCTCATGAGGAGCAACTGAGGGAGCTCTTTTTCAGTCTGAAAAAGAGGTGGCTGAAGGGAGACCTCATGGCTCCCTACAGCTACCCGAAAGGATGTTGTGGAGAGGTAAACAGTAATAGAGCAAGAGGGAATGGCCTCAAGATGTGTCAGGGTAGGTTTAGGAAAAATACTTTCAGCAAAAGAGTGGTCAGGCACTGGAATGGGCTGCCCAGGGAGGTGGCTGAGTCACCATCTCTGGAGATGTGTTTAAAGGTTGTTTGGATATGGTGCTTGGGAATATGGTTTAGGGTGAACCTTGTAGAGCAGGGTACTCGGTTGGACTTGGTGATCCTGAGGGTCTTCTCCAGGCCAAATGTCTCTGTGATTATGTTTCATAAAGCTGCTGTAGGCCACCACAGCATGCCAACTTGTTCAGTAGATACCTTTCTGTTAGGAACAATACAATTAGAAATTACAGAAATTTTACAAGACCTTGTAAAAGGATGAGGGGCAATGGCTTTAAGCTCGAAGAGGGGAGATTTAAACTGGATATTAGGAAGAAATTTTTTACAGTGATGGTGATGAGACACTGGAACAGGCTGCCCAGGGAGGCCATGGATACCCCCAACCTGGAGGTGTTCAAGGCCAGGTTGGATGGGGCCTTGAGCAACCTGGTCAAGTGGAAGGTATCCTTGTCCATGGCAAGAGAGCTGGAACTAGATGGTATTTAACGTCCCTTCCAAACCAAACTATTCTAGGATTCTATGAAATTCCACTGCAAACAGCCTGTAATAGAGTTTTAAAACCAAACCCATAAATATCTATAAGGGCCTCTTCAAGTGCAAATATACAGATTGGATGCATGCACATCAAGAACTAGGTGTACAGAAACAAGACAGAAGAAATGTCATCTGAAGTGGCATAAACTTGACCAGTTTCTTCTCCCACAGCAACGCTGTGCTTGCTTTTCATCCTGCTGCCAGCAAAGCAGCAGGGTGATCCT
Organism: Semnornis frantzii; assembly: GCA_013399775.1. Classification (NCBI taxonomy): domain Eukaryota; kingdom Metazoa; phylum Chordata; class Aves; order Piciformes; family Ramphastidae; genus Semnornis; species Semnornis frantzii. Next base: position 14,926 of record VWYK01042208.1, on the reverse strand, counting down.
CTCCTAACATTTGCTACATTTGACCAGAGCAAAGGGTTTCTGGCAAAACAAGAAGGCTGAAAAGGATATCCTGCAAGAGTCACATATGCATCAGGTCCTGATTAAAGGCCTGTATCTCTACCGAAAGGAAGGAAAAGGGAGGAGTATATACAGAGATAAAAAGGTGGGGGAAGGAAATCACAGTGGAGGAAATGGAAACAGGCACTGCTGCTGCTGGCTGAGCGTGACACTAGAGAAACAACATTGGCCAAAGCCAATTCTAGAAGCCAGTCTACTGGGAGGGATTGAGGCAGGGACTTGGGTGTGCCCTGTCACACATTGTGAGGCACTTAATGCCTTCTCCTGGTAAACTTGACGCACTTAAGTTTCCAGGTTGTTCAAGCCCGAAACATCAGGCCTAAGCTGGTCTGAAGCACAAGGCAGAGCAGAACATGTTGTCCAAGCTGAGAGCAGTGTGGCAGGGAGTGTTGTCTGAGCAGAGCGGAGCACGTAGAGCAGAGCAGCACACGCTGAGGCAGCTCTGTGAGGCAGAGGCAGCACAGCTGCTTGCAACTTAGCTCCATTTATATTATTTCCCAAGTGTAATGGCTCCTTTGGCCACAGAGATTCACCAATCAGAATGGATTTGCAAAGCTGACCATATGAGGTGAAACCAGGGCTTGCTTACCCTTATTTGGGCATGACACTAACAAGTACCTAAATATGTGTGGGTACCGTTTATCACTTTGGGAGGAGACATAAGGGCTCAAGCCTTTATCTTCCTCCTGCCCTGGCCTCCCCCATCAGCAGAAGGGTGGGGCAAGCCAGGACATCTAATAGGCCTACTAGTCTTCCACGCAGGATTGAAAGGTATCACAGAAAGGTAATGCTTGGAAGGGACCTCTGGAGATCATGAGTCCAACCCCCTACCAAAGCAGGATGACCTAGGGCAGGTCACACAGGAACACATTCAGATAGATCTTGAATGTCTCCAGAAAAGGAGACTCCACAACCTCTCTGGGCAACCTGTTCCAGTGCTCTGTCACCCTTACAGTGAAAAAGTTTTTCCTCATCTTGAGGTGGAACTTCCCATGTTCCAGTTTGTATCCACTGCCCCTTGTCCTATCACAGGACTCCACTGACAAGAGACTGGCCCCTTCTTGACAGGATTACACCTGACATCACTCCTCATTTCTTAACTCCTCAGGAAGAACACACACTTACCCTATGTGCCTGGGCTTCCCCTGCTTCTGAGGCTTGCAGGCCATCCTGGTAGGAGGGTACTGGAGGGCTCTCTGCAGACATCAGGGATGTTCTTTCATTGCAGGGCTCCTCCTCACTGTCCGAGTTGTTCATGAACGTGATCATCGTCAGTTTCCTCAGGAGCACTCAGGAGAGGTACAGCCAAGCACTACTCAAGCCTGAGGGGACAAAGCAGAGCAGAAGAGAAACCATGAACGTCACAGTGCAAACCACTGAAAGTCTGAAGGGGAGGCAAAATTTCAGCAGAGAGGCCTCAGCACACTGCTTAACTGCACCTCCTTCTAACAGCTGTTTAGCTGTCATCCAGGCAGGACAATCCCTTCAGTTAAAGCCACTGTGACTTTTACAGTCAGAGAGCAGCAAAATGCAGCACCGAAGCAACTGAATCATTTTGCTTTGCTGCCTCTTTCCCCTCTCCCATTAGTACCTCTTGACTTTCATGAAGGAGTTTTCTCAGTGCTTAGGGTTTGCTTTGCATGGGCCAGACAAAGCAGCACCTCAGGTGTTGGCTGCCTGCTAGAGAGCTTAGGAGAGCTCAGCTCTTACACAATGCTCCCCTGAGCAATGGCAGGTCCCATAAGTAACCCCAAGCCTCAGTTTTACATAAGCCACCAGCCCTGGAGCTACTTACTGCCTTCTCTTTTATGAGTGTTTAATTAACCAGACAATTTTATAAGCAGTTCTGTTTCTCCATGGACACAGAAAGGTTTGTGTAGAGAGGCAAAGACTTGTCTCCTCAGGTGTGCGACTTTTTAATGTTGTCTTGTGATTAAAGGCAAACCTACTTAGATGGGTGAAAACCCGAGGACTATAAAAGTGTGGACTAGAAACATTTGGCCTCTTTCTCCCTGCAGAAAAGCAAACAAAGCAGTGGCACAGTGCAGAAAGAAAGGAACAGCTCTTCTTTTTAGACACCAGAGAAAGGAGACTCACTGCCCTGGACACAGCCTTTGAGACAGGATTTCAGGAAGACCTAAAAGCAGATGATAATAGATATTAAAAGGAATTTTCCTAAGTTGGCTTAGAGCTGCTGGAGCAAATGAGGATAATTCAGTCGCCTTCTGATTCTCAGCCACCTGCCCAGAAGCAAAACCAGAGCTCTAATGTGTTGTAAAGCTGTGGTATGTACAATACCTCTCATCTGCAGATTGTGCCCCAAGCCCACGTGGCCAGGAAACACAGCCAGCTCAGAAGGGGAAGATGAAGAAGCCATGTGACTTGGATGCAGCCCCTTCAATCTGAATCATGCACTGGCAGTCCAACCAGCACACGATACTGCCCTACCAGCCAGCTTGAGAGGTCACAGTGGATACTTTGGAAGTCTCTAAGATGTTCTCTCTTCTCACTAAAGAAACTGGAAATCACTATGGAGGAAGCAAAAAGGGAGAGATTTCTCCTTTCTTTCACAACCTCCTCGGCACACATCTGGCACCTTCAAGAAATTTTAAATATCAACTCAATCTGCCCAAGTGAAACATTTTTCAAACATCTGCTCCTCCCCTCCCTTCTCTTCCTATCTTTTTGTTCCTCTTTTAGTGATAAAAGTGGTACAGTTATGAGAAACAAATGCGGGGGCAGCCCTCAAGCCAGGCCTGTCAGTTTCACAGCCATACTGTGTTCTCACTAACTGAGCTGCCAAACAGCTGATGTCTTACAGAGCCCAAAATCTCGGCTCCAGCTGCTTACCACACTCTTCTGACCGAGCATATGAGGACTCACAGTTTGCAGTTAAGAACCTAAATGCTGGATCAGCTACAGGATCTGGGCTTTTAAAGAAGTTAAGTACATAAGTCGCTCAATCATGGCATACTTCTGGATTTATGAACTGGCTAAGTTATGCATGCCATGGGATCTGTGAGCCGTGGAACTGAAAGAACTCTCCAAATATTCTCCCCATGTCAGGCACCAGGGAACAAATTAGTATTTACTCTCTAATAGTGTGGGAACAATACTTGGGTTTTAACAAACCAATAAAAATACTAAAGAACTACTTCTCCTCCTATTTAAGAAACTTCTGCACAGTTTTTGCTGCATGAACAGAGCAGCTCCGCAGAGGATTTAGAAGGGACAGCTAATTAGCCTACTTCCACCACACTGCATGAGTCAGACCAATGGGAATGACAGTGTCGATTACTAACTTCCATGGAATCACAGAATTGTTTCAATTAGAAAAGACCTCTGAGATGGTTGAGTCCAGCTGTCAACATAAGACCACCATGGCCATCAAACCATATCCTGAAGTGCCATGTCCACGTTTCTTGAACACCTCCAGGGACAGTGACACTAGAAACTTACACAATACAGGTGGTTTTAAGGTGGACATTTCCTATTCTTCTCCATTAACAAGGTTATAGAATCATAGAATGGTTTAGGTTGGAGGTCGCTCAAGGCCTCATCCAACCTGGCCTTGAACACCTCGAGGGAAGGAGCAGCCACAACCTCCCTGGGCAACCTGTTCCAGTGTCTCACCACCATCACTGGAAAGAACTTCTTCCTGACATCCAATTTAAATCTCCCCTCTTCCAGTTTAAACCCATTGCCTCTCATCCTGTCATTACAAGACTTTGTCAATAGTCCCTCCCCAGCCTTCCTGTAGGCCCCCTTCAGATACCGGAAGGCTACTATAAGGTCTCCTTGAAGCCTTCTCTTCTCCAGGCTGAAAAGCCCCAGCTCTTGTAACCTGTCCCCACAGCAGAGGCACTCCAGCCCTCGGATCAAACAGACAAATGCAAAGATGCAAGAATACTTGTGGTCAACAAGCAGACTCAGAGCTGAACACAGCTTTACTGTGCCTCGTTCACAAGGCTCTGGTTTTAGTGAGAGCTACCACAAACAGACGTTAGTGTATCTGGGATTTTACAGGAGCTCCTGTCACAACCAGCCCTCCAAAAATCCTCAGATACTGTACTCACAGCTGCTTTAAACTGTCCTAAGCAGGCTGTGAGAAGTGAGGCTGTCCAGCCTGGAAAAGGCTCCAGGGAGACCTTATAGCAGCCTTCTGGTACCTAAAGGGTGCCTACAAGAAAGCTGGGGAGGGACTTCTCACAAGGCCTTGTAGTGATAGGATGAGGGGGAATGGCTTGGAGAGATGCAGACTGGGTATTGAGAAGAAATTCTTTCCAGTAAGGATGGTGAGACACTGGAATGGGTTGCCCAGGGATGTTGTAGATGCTCCCTCCTTGGATGTGTTCATGGTCAGGCTCGATAAGGCCTTGAGCAACCTGGTCTAGTGGAAGGTGTCCCTGTCCATGGCACAGAGTGGAGGGGGCTGCAGGGACTAGATGATATTTAAGATCCTTCCAACCCAAGCCATTCTATGATTCCATGATTCTGTAAATATGTAGTCCTGCCAAAGGGGTAGTCCCACCACCCTCAGTCTCTCTTGTACCAACACCAGGTGCTCATCAGAACTTTAGCTCTTTTGAAAAGACAGTAGGCACTAGAGTTTTGTACCTTTTTCTCATACCTTTGCTTTCGGAGAGACAGGTTCCAGCAGGATGAGTTCCCAGGCTGGCTACCCAAGAAGCCCCAGTTGCCAGTGCCCAAGAGGGAGTGCTGGGCCATTCCTCTTCCAGTAGGGTCACACCTTACAAGTTCTCTGCTCACTCCCAGACAAGCTACCCACCCTCACCTCAGTTCTGCAGCACCTATGGCAGCATGGTTCTTTGCCAAGCAGGAGGCTCTAACATACAGTTCACAGAGACAGGAACAATGGTCCTTTTCCTCTGCCCCACTGTGGACTCAGCAGGGAGTTTGTCTAATGCTACCATTTGCTTATCAGAGCTGCACTTCAAACTGGCAGCATGGCTGGGCTGGCTGCAGGAGAGAGCTTTGGTTTAAGCAGTCTGTCCTTCAGAGGACGAAGAACCAGCCTGGTCACTCTCACACCCATGTACCCAGCATGACAGCACTCTGGGTTGAGCAGAGAGAAAGAAGAGAAAGCCTCTACCACGGGAGCTTGCTCACCAAACAGAAAGGGAGCCACAGAGCTCTAAGCGACAAGAAAGGGATGTTATAAATCCATATTGGTTTATGATTTCATTTCACCTGTTAAAGTAAGGGAAAGGTACTTGCAGAGGTGATTTCTGCCTCCCAAGGACACTTGAATCCCCATAATGGAAAGCAGGAATACTTTCATCCCTACTTGTGCATGACACCAAACTCATTGGTGTGTATCGACTGCGTTTTCCCAGGCTAGGCTGAAAAGGAGGAAGAAAAGTTCAGGAAAGGAAAGCATGGAGAGCTGAAACAAATATTTCCTGTTTATAAAATCAGAAGGAGCTCTTGGGATGGAGTAGGGGAGGAATGCAAAGTGTTTCTACATTCACAGAAAGTTACAGAGCATACAGTAACCAAAGGTGGTGACCAACACCTGCGAGATCATTCTCAAACTGACCCAGTAAGATGCAGAGTATCAGGCACAAGTTATCCTCTGAGGATGGATTTGAACCACGAGGTCCCACTCAAGAATCACATGTTCATGATGTTTGAGAGCAAAAAGACCAAACTCTCAAAACCATAGAGCAAAGATGAAAGGGGACAAAAACTAGGCCAGTAATGCTTCTTGTAACAGGGCAGCTGAGGTGGGAATATAACTACACCTGCTTTATAGCAGNGAGACACTGACTTATCTATGTTTTGAGTACTTATTCTTAAACATCTCAGCAAGCCTATGAGTGAAGCAGATATCACCATTGTTTCCTTTTCACTGCCTATAGTATAATTTTCTCTATTAAAATATTCCAATTAGCCTAAAATCAGCATAATCACAAAGCTTCCAGGAGAGCTGGGAGTCACCATTCCAGGTGTCCCTTCTGCAAGGGAGCTCTTTCCTCATCAGCTTTATGGATTTTGATGAAACTGAGCCAATTCACACTAACTTTAGTATCTAGCCTCAGTTTGCCTTTTGATTTCACGCTGCAATGTCATTGTGCTGCGAACAAACCTAAATCCTTTCCTTTGTATTTCATCCATCACAAATAATATCAGTACAATATACAGCCCAGAACAGTTGCTATAGGCTGACAGCATATTTAATAATCCACCTGAGAGTTAAAATTCCTGCTTATACCTTATTGTTCTCTTTGATGGCAATTAGATGAGGGAAATTAGTTTTCATTTGCTGTATTTAGATCAAAAGAAAGCTTTGGGCTGACACTGACAGCCTGATGTTCTCTTGACTGTTGGTAAATGCAAAGAGGAGGAAAAAACTTTAAAGTAATCCTAAGTGGCGGGCCCAGAATTAGGTTCTTGCCAATAAAGCCAGAATACACATCCTGCTAAAATAACAAGGAACTTGGAACACACCATCTCAGTGGGCAAAAGAGAATTTATAAATGCTATTCACTTTCAGCCCCAGAACTCTGAGACAGCATTGAAGAAGAGCACAGCACATAACTCCAGAAGGTTATTTTGCTGGAAGAGCTGAAATCAGAGCCTCCCCAAGAGGGGCAGAAAGATCATTTTGCCAGCCTTATGTCCAAATGACACTAGCAGTCAAATTCTTATCACAGCATAAGGCATCACATCCTTGCAGACCTGCTTACATCAGTCCTCAAAGCCTGGGTCAGTTCTAGGAGAGATGTGGAGCTGTTAGAGCAGGTCTCAAAGAGGCCACACAAAAGGGCTGGAATCTCACTGCTCTAGGGACAGACTGAGAGGGTTGGGGTTGTTCAGTCTGGAGAAGAGAAGACTCCAGGGAAACATTCTTGTGGCCTTAAAGGGGATAATAAGAAAGCTGGGGGCAGATAGCTTATCAGGGCTTGCTATGACAGGACAAGGGTGATGGTTTTAGACTAATAGAGGGAGAGTCAGACTAGATACAAGGAACAAATCTTTTATGCTGAGTGTGGTAAGACACTGGCCCAGGTTGCCCAGAGAGATGGTAGATACCTCATCCATGGAAACGATTCCAGGCAAGGCTGGATGTGGCTCTGAGCAACCTTCTCTAGCTGAAGACATCCCTGTTCCCTGCAGGGAGGTTGAACTAGATGACCTTTAAAGGCCCCTTCCCACACAAACTATTCTATCATTCACACACCTGAAAATCCACTCCAATTAGCCGTAATACTGCTGGGGGACCACCAGTAGGTAGTTCCACAGCTGACCCACCAGGAACAGCCAAGAGCATTTGTTTTGAGGCTGAGTTTTGGAGTCCTATCTGAGCAGCAGGGGCAGCCAGCCACAGGGATGTGGAGTTCCACAGGCACTGGGGCTGCGGGGCTGGGTCAGCTTCCTGTCCGTCCCAGGGCATGGCCCAGCTCGGGCACCCACACAGCGCTGGTGGAGAGGAACCATCACTTGAAAAGGAAAAAGCTCTGCCAGGCAGAGCATTTGCAGGAGGCCAGGTGGAAACCCCACACCCAGGCAGGCACTTTCCCCACTTGCTTCCAAGTCTGGATGCCACGGGAGGTGCGCCAGCAGCACTTCCAAGTGACATCCTGGAGAGCAGGCAGGAATGCTGCTACCCGGGAGGAATATATTTATAGACATTTGTATTCTACACACACATATATATATACACGCACATAGAGAGGTTTTACATATACATACACATATATAAAATATGCACATACGTAAATAGACATATATATATATGTCTCTACATGCATATACATATGTGCCCATATACATAACTTCCATCAGAAGGTGCCGGCCAAGGTGCCGGCCAAGGTGCCGACCAAGGTGCCGGACCTCCCCCGTCCCCGGTCTCTGTGCCGGGCCCCGGTATGAAGCGCAATTAAGGGGGCCTCATACGACTACAGCAGTGTGGCCGTCCTCGCGAACGACCCCGTCCCGTCTCACGGGGTGGGCAGACAGAGCCTGTGGCGGCTGGACAAGGCCACAATCCACGTCGGAACCCCCGGGCCAGCCCGAGCCGGAGTCACCGCCGCTGTTTACCTGCTCCCGGGCACAGCACAAGCTCCTCTCCGCTTCCATTGGCCCCGGCGCACTGTGGCCCCACGCTTATCCCCGGGATGAGCGCGCTCAGTGATTCGCTTCAATGACTGTCTTTCAAAGGATGCCCCGCCTACTACCCACCCTGCTCCAATGGAAGAGAGGAGTGGGAAGAAGGACTGCCAATAAGCAGGCGACTCTCTCCGACCTCTCTCTCCCCCAGCAATGAGGAGGACTGGGAGTCGCCGGCCGGCGGCTGAGCCGCCATGGTGGGGAGGGTGGAGGT
>VWYK01042206.1:28031-60326 GCA_013399775.1 Semnornis frantzii | reverse complement strand
CTGAGTGGTTTTAGGCCTTTTCAACAACTTGGCATTTTCTCGAAGTCCTGTGCTGATGAGTGTGCTGATTGGGTATGCCTTCATATGCTATGGGGCCATTTTGGGGGAGAACTTTGAGATGTTGAGTTATTGGACTTGGAATTGTGAAAACCGTGGAATGTGTATTTGAAGTCCCTTTAGGAAACTCTTACAAGCTTAGTCCTTATGCGTCCAAGTGAAGAAAATCAGGAAACCCTTAGAGATGCACTTCAAACACATCTTTAAGTGTTCTTACATTGTCACCCAACATTATGCTGTATCTGGAGTTATGCAGTGGACTGGATAGTGGAACTTGGACCAGTATGGCTGAAGAGTGTTGCAGTGCCTACTAAGCTGATGCTTGGAGAAACAACTGCAAGCCTCAGCACAGCTCACCTGAGGAATCAACAGCCACATCAGGAAGGTGCTATAAGAAAGCCGCTTCACCACATGGCCCAGATATAATTCATATGTATTAAGCAAGTCTGTGAAGGAGCTGGGAGTTGTTTTCTCTGATGCTGGAGGGAAGCTTAGTCTCCTACTTTTGGTTCTAAAGCCAGTATTGCCTTGGAGTCATCTGAAATACTGCAATGTTTCCTGAGTGCACATGACCTCCTTAAGCTGCCTGCTTGGATCCTAAGGGGTCCATGCACTGAGATAACACTATGTATAACTTTTTTGTGTGAGTAGGTTGAGGATGCTGTTAAATGAAATGCAGAGAGGGTACCAAGATGAAGAGAAACCTCATGGAGCAGCATGTGTGGCGTCATATTCAGGAACAGGTATCCATGGTGTGAAAGTTGAAAGGATGGTATTTGTTTGTCTCTTGTAGTGCAGAGGTGTTTTGGGTAGGTCAAGTTAGCTTTTAGTGCTGCTAACAAATGGGCTTCATGTAGTATTTTGAAGGAGAATGGGGAGGGACTTTGAACACTTCACTATCTCACTAGGGAGATGACCACAGTTGAACACAAATTACTCTAACTTCATGTTGTGTTTTTAAATTGAGGGCTTGAACACCTCATTGGGTTGCTGTGATTGAGAGCTGCTTTTTTTCAACTTGCAGTCAAAATGTGGCCTGTTACTGCCCATTTGTTCCTGTGCCAGCATTGTCCTTTGACTTGAGCCCCACCCTGCTAGGTTGGGTATGGCCCCCATTAGCTTGGGAGTAGCTGAGGGAAAGCAAGGGAGGGAGTAATTCCTGCTCAAGCCTGGCTGTTTGAATTTTCCAGTGTTTCTGTGTAGGCTGAAAAGGAGGTAAAATTGTGCTTGGGGAGGCGCATGGTGCTCTGATTTCCTTAGCTCTAGTTTAGTACTTGTGCTGTGCATGTCCATGGTTACTATTCATCATGCCCCAGTCAACTTAGAGAAACTTTGACTTCTGGAAGTTGAGTCTGCATTCTTCCTATTGTCTGGTCTAGGCTGAAGTGGCATTTTGAGAAATCTTCATGTTGAGAACCAATTGGATACTCCTGAGTTCTGAACTCTTGGCATGTGTGAAAATTTATTACCATTTTGTAAACTTGACCTAATGGATTCTTTTTCCTCCCTCTCTCCCATATGTATGTGGTGAGAAGGAAGAAAGATCTTGCCTATTGATTTCATCTCCCTTTTCCAGCTGTAGAATTAAGTCTTAGCATGGTAATGGGGCTACAGCAATCTTGTTCCAAATACTGCTTTCTGATGCTCTCATTTAGTTGGGTCTGTGCCACACTTACAGTAATTTTATGCAGCAATCACACTTTCTTTCCCTTTAGAGAAAACTGAAATTTCTCAACTACTTAGACATAATGTGGGCAGTAAATAATATCTTAAAACTCCAGGTAGTTAGAAGAAACCACATGAAAGCATCCAGATCTGATATGATTCACAGTCACTTGAAAGAGTTTTGATTTCCCTTCAAGTTAACAACTCCCCTTTAACTTGCAGCTTATTTCCAATGCAGGTCAATTGCATTTTCCTCTAGGAATTCCAACAGATGAGAGCATCTGTCTGCTGTCGACTTCTTTTGTCCACCACTGTTTAACAATGGGATCGTTGAGTCACTGAGAGGTTAACGAAGCACTTTTCTTTTTCCCCTGTCAGTGGTCCCGTCTCTTTGTGTAGTTGTGTGGAACAGCACACTGAACAGAAATAATGGGAGAATCTTGGTGATGGAATGACCAGGGTTGTCATTTTGCAATTCCATGCTAAAGACCTGCTTAAGCTTCAGGCTTCTAATTGTGTACAGGGTGGCCGATTACAAATCCCTCAGCAAGAACATGAAATATTAGTTTCTCTGTATGTTCTGCATTCAATTGTTGGAGCTAGTGGGATTTCAGTTAGTTCAGGGTGATTACAATTGGTTCAGCAGTAGCTTCCCATTCAATATTTAAAAGATATTTGGTTACAATGAGTCTTTTGGGGTTTGGCATTAGAAAAAGAGTGAATTGTAGCCCTTAATTATGAAGTGCAGGATCAGTTGTGACAGGACGGACAGGCAGTGGTCCAACTCCTCTCTTACTGTGTGAGCAATGCTTTTGTGCTGTGCCATCCCGCTGCACAAATAACTGTCATGGGCTGTTGCTAGATTGATTGGTTTTGATCTCTCTTAGGAAGGGGTCTGAAAGCTCTAATTTTGGGTTTATCACAGCAGTCCTTCAAACTTCTGCCCTATTGCTGTGTTACCGTGGCTGCCCCGAAGTGCTCCCCATGGATGCAGCTGGCATGGGGAGCATGGATTTAAAAAACAGCTATTAAATCCATTTGTGCTGGGAGATCAGCAGCTTGGCCTGGGTGGGTGCCAAGTAATTGCACGGAAAGACTTGAAGGTGCAGTGTTTTGCTGTCAGCATAGGCAGGCGATGGAGAGCAATTAAGCTTGGGAAGGTGCAGGATGGTGTTGTGCTTTGTGGCACCTGGGTGAGCTGTGATTTAGTGGGCGTCACTTGGTGGTCCCCTCTCTCACCAGCCTGTGGGTGAGGGCATCCCTTGCTCCAGCCGACTTGGGTGGCAATGGGACTTGCAGAAGTGCTTGCTGGTGGCAGTGCTCCAAGAAACACTGTCACCTTTTCCCTCCAGAGAGCACCCCTCCAGGCCGAGTTTCTTGTACAGTTCAAGTCAAAGTGCATCTGTTATCACTGAGACACTGCTGTTTGCCCCAGCTGTGCCTCCTTTCCAGGCATGTTAGGAGAAGACCTTGTCAGCCGTTGTGTGCTAGGCTGCCAGCAGAGCTCATGCTGGGAAATGGAAAGTGCAGAACTCCTTCTGGACACAACTGCACTTTTTTCCCCCCCTTCCTGGGAGCTGCTAAGCCTCTGTGACAGCTGGCATACATACAGCAGTGCCTTCTCCTGTTGGGAATGTTAAAAATACCCGCTACAATTTTCCCTTTCCATGTACCAAAATATATTAATGTGCTGCTGCTTTGGTTAGTCATTTCCTCTTCCTTTGTTCCTTTTGCGACAGAGTAAAAGATTGTGGGCCAGTGTTTCAGTAAAATCTCATCTGGTTAAGAAGTCTGAAGCTAAATAGATTCTCTTGGGTTAATACCTGTCTTTGGCAGAAGATTTCTGTTGTCATTCATTAAATACACACTTAAAAATAAGTCTGGATCAAGTCACTTCTGTGGTGTTCATACTGAGAATCTCTTTACTGCCTGATTAATTTCTTTGCCCTACAAAAATGTGAACCAGATTAACACTTCTACCATGAATTTAATCTGTTCTTGCGGGGAAACCTCAGTCATGTGTTGGTGTAGGAAAATATCTAAATTTCTAAACCTTATTTTCAGATTTCTTTTCTTCCTCTTGTGCCATCACCTCTGTGCACATGTGATACCCCTCCCTGAGTTCTTGTAAAACCTCATTCGGTGTGGGTGGAAAGTTGGTGGAAGCACTGTTGGGACACTTAGAGGTCGTTACTTGACTCATTTGTAGAATAGTTTTGGCAGTCTCTGCACTGTTGGGGTGTGGAGGTACAAAGGTTAACAAATTCAGATACATGTCCCTGCTTAAACATGCTCTAAGTGACTTGCTAACACTTCAAGGCTGGATATTTTTTTTGCATCTTCATTGCTGCTGCTTTGGCAAGAAATTTGGAGGCAAGCATTAACACTGGGCAGTCTGAAGACCCACAGAAGTGGTAGGTTTAAAACTTTCTTGTGTGTCTGGAGAGATTCAAGTGAGTAGGGTAAGATGCCTGACCAGTATGGTTGGGGCAAAGTTGAGTAGAAATTTGGAGAATCAAGCAATGAATTAAGACAGACCTCTTTGTAGGTATGTGCAAAGCTCAGAAATCCATCCCCTGAACAAAATGCCATCCTCGTTAGCAATCTCTTGTGGTTTTCCTGTTGCTCTGGCACTCAGGACATCTGCTTTGCTCTGCTTTCAAAGGAGAGGACAGCTTGTGGCAGATTATGCACTTGGGTATTTTCCTTGACTAGATGCAGCTCTTCTATATAACAACGTGTGGTTGTGTGTGTGTTTTTGGTTAATGAGCATTAGCCTCCCAGTGCTCAGATGCCATTCATGCTTTCACAGCAATTTGGTAAGGCAGAAAAAAAAAGCAAACTGCATCGAAGGCTTTTTCTTTTGCTCCCCTCTCATCTTATTTTATATTTATTATTTAAAAAAAGCAAGAATACATAATACAGAAATGTATATTTAGATAGTAATATTTATTATATACACTGGGAAAAGGTTTCATTCCAGCTGTTGGTTCTTTGCAGATTCCTGTGAAAGTATGGGAGGAATTTTAGTGCTGAGAAGCTGCAGTTCATACCTGTTTTCATCTATTCTTTCATGCTTGCAGAGACTGAATTGGATTTACAGACATGAAAAAGCTGCAGTAGCCCCAAATTTCTCAAGAGGCTGTTGGTTGGGTGGTTTGTCTTTGGTGTGGTTTTTTTCCCCCACTTGGCACTTGAGGCTCTGTCTCTTTTGTGACCAGAGGGGATTCAAGTGTGTAATTGCTATGGGTGCTGAGGAGCATGTTTTAATCAAGTTAAAAGTAGTAGAGCATGGCAAGAGTAGGTGAAGAAGTCTCAGAATAAATTCACTTATGTTAGTGCAACTCATTCCTGTGTCAGAAAAGAATTAAACTGTATTGGAGTAAAGTAGCCTAATACTGCTGAGACGCTTCACCTGACCTTGTTTTGGCAGGACCAGCTGTGGGAATGACACTGCATGTGGTCAGGTCAGCAGATGAAACAGGGGACAAGGTGGGTGGCAGGACGATTTGTGACCCCAGGTGAGGGATTTGCAGAATTGTACTGGTACTGAGAAAGCCTTGTGTCCTAGGAAAGGGTGCTGTGCTAGCTGAAAGCCATGGCAAAACCCTAAGCAAGGACCTGTTGAGACAGGACAAGCAGTGGTGGCCTTAATCTGAATTTTCCTCTCTTAGTTTAGAGAGGGGAGAATTTTTTTATATGCTGAGAGGAGTGAGACACTGGTCCAGGTTGCCCAGAGAGGGAGTAGATTCCTGGAAGCATTCCAGGTCAGGTTGTTTGGGGCTCTGAGCAACCTGTTCTAGTTGAAGATGTCCGTGCTAACTGCAGGTGAGTTCAGTGACATGACCTTTAAAGGTCTCTTTCAACCCAAAACATTCTATGGTGATTTTGAGACCCAGCTGGGCTGTGCAGCACTCAGCATTGGGGCTGATGTCTGGCTTCAGAGGACAGTAGCTGAGCTATGAGCCTTTCTGTGGATCTGAGGTGAAGATTATACTGTGAATATGTATTTGTGCAATAGACCACAACAGATGTTGGAAGTCCTTTGTTGAGGTTTCTGCTGACTTTGAACTTGTGTAAATGGCTTTTGTGGGTGGTAAACCTGAGCTGCGATGGACTGTCACATCAACTCTGCTTGTACAAACCTCTGTTAACTTTTGAGACAGTTTATTGGAATAACAAGCCAGGCATAGCCTGACTCCTCCCTCCCATCCAGGTACTGGGCACAAACAAATTTCAAGTGTGGTTGTGTGCGTTTCATGCCTTTACTTGGCAGGCCCAAGAGTCCTGCCTCTTAGATCCATACCTGACTCCTGCTGCTGGGTGGGTTTTTGTTGCAGGAGACCTCTTGATGTTCCAAAACAGTTGTTTGCAGAACTGCTGCTCAGACTGGTATCTAAACTGAGCTTTGGCCAATAATCTGCTACTTTTGTCTCTTTAGTAGGTAGTCCCTGTCAAAACTCCAAGTTCGGGTACTACCTGCAGAACCAGAACTAACAAATCAGTTGATGTTGAGTTTATTGCAACGTATTGTTAGTTTATTGCCACGTATTGTTACACCTCAAGCAAGCCTGTGAAAGCCTCTGTTGCAATGCAGCTGACTAACATTGTGCTAAGAGTAGGGAAGGTTGTCTTCAGTTATAGCATGCTTTGGGCTGGAAGGGACCTTAAAGATCATCTAGTTCCAGCCCCACTGCTGTGGGCAGGGACACCTACTATATCAGATAGCTCAAAGCCCAGTACAGCCTGGCTTTGAACACTTGAAGGTTTGGAGCCTCTGTGCCTTCTCTGGGCAACCAGTTCTAGTGCCTCACTACCCTCATTGACAGGAGTTTCTCCCTGATGTCTCACCTAAATGAAATTTCTTGCAGTTTGAAGCCATCACCTCTCATCCTGTTACTCAATCTCCAGCTCTCCTGTAGGCTCCTTTCAAATATTGGAAGGGTGTTCATACTGCAAGGCTGGTTGGTTGTTGGTACATTAAGACTTTTAGAGATAGAAACTGAATTATTTTCTCAAGTGCAGCTGAAAGGTACAGCTGCCTTACTGTCTGGGTTCGTTGCCTTTATCTGGCAATTTCAGAGAAGAAATGAGACTTGATTGCTGCCCAGCTCGCTGGGGCAGTGTGTTTCTGAGCAGCTGTACTGACATCTTTCCTCACTTGAATATCAGAATTGAACTTTTAGTTTTGGTTTTAGTGCTCTTTGATCTTTGAGAAAATGCAGTGAAGTTTTTTTTTGCCTTCATATTTGGAAGTTTCCCAGTTCTCCACGCATAGAAGTGAGTGGTGATTGAAGAGCAAATCTCAGTTCTGATCTCTGCTTGCAAAGGAGAGCAGGGAAAGGGGAAACAGTTATCCCAAAGCCTGCGAGCTTGCTGCTAGGGTGTTTAAATGCCTCTTGAATAGTTGACAGTGGTGTGGGCAGAGCATGTCTGTATGCGAGCCTGTGAAGCAGGAGCTGGGGAAGTCTCAGGGACTCCCTGGCAATAGTGATGGGAAGGCACAGAGTTGCTGAGCAAAGCTGAGAGCCCTCTCTAGCTGCAGCCTTCCCCCTGCCCTCTCCTGTTGGAAGAAAGAAACCTTTGATCCTTTACAGTAGCTTTGAAAAAAGGTAGTGTAAAGATAACAAATTATCTTATGACTTGAGAGGTATTAGATATGAGAGTGTGTGTGTTAGAAGCTAGTGACTTTTAAGGGAAAACTTGCAGTTTCTGGAGTCTGGTGAGGCAAAGGACACTTTCCTCTGGTCCTGATGTGTGCTAGCTTTATGTTAGGTTATTATTAGTATGTTAATATTACAAATAATATTTCAATAACCTCTCATAAATACATAAATCACAGAATGTTACGGATTGGAAGGGACCTCCAGAAACTGAATTCCACCATGCTGCCAAAGCAGGATTACCTATGGCAGGCTGCACAGGATCACATGCAGGCAGATTTTGAAAGCCTCCAGAAAAGGAGACTCCGCAACCTTTCTGGGCAGTCTGCTCCAGTGCTCTGTCGCCCTCCCTGTAAAGAAGTTTTTCCTCATGTTAATGTGGAACTTCATGCATTCCAATTTATACCTGTTGTTCCTTGTCATATTACTGGGCACCACAAAAAAGAGATGGCACCACCTTCTTGACTCCCACCTCTCAAATACTTAGAAATGTTGATAAGATCTCCTCTCAGCCTTCTCTTCTTACAACTAAACAGCCCCAGGTTTCAGTTTTTCTTCATGGGAGAGATGTTTGGATCCCCCAATCATCCTTGTAGCTCTGTTTGACACACTCTAGTAGATTCTTTTCTCTTTCAAATGAAGAGAAACTTTGATTTCCTAAGTATTTTAATTCCTGAAAAATACAGAATCCTAGCATTGTTTAGTTTGGAAAGGACCTTGAAGATCATCTAACCCAGCCATAAACCCAGCACTGTCAATTCCACCACTAAACTATGTCCCTTGGCATCACATCTATATGCCTTCTAAGTTGCTTCAAAGATGGGGACTCCCATTACTTACCTGGGCAGCCTGTTCCAGGGCCTGACAACCCCTTCAGTGAAGAAAGTTTTCCTAATGTCCAACTGAAACCTGCCCTGGTACAGCTTGAGGCTATTTTATTTTGTTCTATTATCTGTGAGAAGAGGCTGACACCCATCTGGCTACAGGATTGTAAAGAGGAAGAAGGTTTTCCCTCAAACTCCTGTTCTCCAGGCTGAGCAACCATAGTTCTCACAAGACCTGTTGTTCTCTAGAGCTTTCATCACCTTCAGTTGCCCTTCTCTGGACATGCTCCAGCACCTCAATGTCCTTCTTATAGTGAGGGTCCCAAAACTGAATGTACAGGCTCTCAAGTATTGAGTAGAGGGAGATGCCCACTTCCTTAGTCCGGCTGGCCGTGTTATTTCTGGTGTCAGTGTCTCTCTCTCGTGCTTTGAACGCTGTGTGTTGCTCTTTTG
Organism: Semnornis frantzii; assembly: GCA_013399775.1. Lineage (NCBI taxonomy): Eukaryota > Metazoa > Chordata > Aves > Piciformes > Ramphastidae > Semnornis > Semnornis frantzii. Next base: position 51,664 of record VWYK01042206.1, on the reverse strand, counting down.
ACCAGATTCATGCAGTTTTGGAATATTGAGGAATGCTGCTGGGTAGGACAGCAGTGTGATTTTTCCAGCCTGCTCTTTGTGCTGTGCTCTGCATACATGTGAGGTTGCTTGTTCAACTTTCAGTGATGCTAATTTCAACTCCAGGCTTTATCCTGCAACCCAGGTGGTTTCAGGGTGTCAGCTGCCTCACAGTGCATCCCTGCCCTGCTGTATCTTGTCAGAACCTCCCTGGATGGTGGGCTGAGGTGGAGGTCTCCCACATACTCCTGGCAAACGGGAGCTGCCCAGCTGCCCACCACTGCTAGCATTTGGACAACAGCAAGGTCATCTGCCAGAGAGCAGTGAAAACATGGTGTAGCCATATTGTGCTCTCGGCACCGCTCATGTCTTTTGTCAGCTGTTGGCTCTAAAGCTGTATGAAAAAAACCAACCCTGAAAGTCAAGGCTTTTGTTGAAGCAAAGCTACTCTTCTCTGAAATCTAATAAGTGTGTCTGTGTTAACTAACGTGAAGCAATTGGGAGCAGGCAGAGCCCAACAGATGGTACAAACAGCGGCATGTTTGGAATGGAAAATATTTACCTAGAGGGCATTTGAAGCCCTGAGATTGTGCTCTGCAAATGACTTAATTGTATCAGGGTAATCAAGCGAAGAAGTGCAAGATTTATTGACAAGTCTCATTCTCCTCTTGCTGTTAGCAGTTTGTAGGGGGTGTCAAGCACTATTGAGCTTCACTCGAACAGATCTCCTTCCCCGAGAGGAGCAACTTTAATAGGTAAATGTTTCAGGCTGGAATTTTGAGTGTCTGTGGCTCTTTTCTGCAGCTGCAGAAATCATGCTGTCAGGGCAAGTATTTAAATGAAAGAAACTTGGAGCTTGAACTGCTTTATGCTGCCTGCCCAGTCTTTATTTTGAGAGGACTTCTGTAAACAGAGCGTGGAAGTATGGATCTGAAAAGTATAGTTTAAAAAGAATACAAAAAAAGCAGGCTAAATTTTGCCATCTAGGTTGGAACTGGCTGGGCCATTTAGACCTTCAGCTTTTCCAGGTGTTAGGTGCTTGATATCTGTTTCCAAGTGACCTGTGAGAAGATTGTGTGATCCTACTGGGAGCTGTGCCTTTTCACTTCTGTAGGTGACAGGTGAGATTTGTACATAACCTTTTTTTTCTTGTCTTAGAAACAGTGTTCTGGTGTAGTCAACTCTTTGCTACTGTTCTCTGGGCAGTATGGATTTTGGGAATGAATACCACTTGGATGGGATGACCAAGGAGAATGCTGAATTGTTGTGAGGACCTCCTTTACCCTATCATTGTTCACCTGCTGAAGTTAGCAAGGTGTTAAACAACTCAGAGGCAGTTTGATGGACTGAAATTCCTGCCTGCCCTGACAGCTCTGCTTTCATTCTTGGCCTCTTACTGTCACAACACAGAAGCTCTGCTGTCTTTAGTATCTCATCTTTGGGTGTGAAGAACAAGTCTTGCTTTCTCAGTGAGATATAGGGCTGCTTAAAAAACTTAAGACAAGTCAACCTAACTTTCAGCTCTGCAAGTTTTCTTGTACTGTAGCAGTGCTGATGTTAAATGAGCAGCCTGGAGTGGCACAGACATGATCAGGGGGCTGGAGCACCTCACCTATGGGGATAGGCTGTGAGAGGTGGGGCAGTTCAGCTTGGAGAATGGAAGGTTCTGGGGAGACCTTATAGCAGCCTTTTGAATACCTGAAGCAGGCCTACCACAAATATGGGGAGGGACTTCTTACAAGGGCTTGTAGTGATAGAATGAAGAGGAATGGATTGAAGCTGGAAGAGGGGAGATTTAGACTGGAGGTTGGGAAGAAATTCTTTACAGTAAAGGTGGTGAGACAGTGGAACAGGTTGCCCAGGGAGGTTGTGGATGACCCCTTCCTGAAGGTGTTCAAGGCCAGGTCGGATGAGGCCTTGAGTGACTTGGTCTAGTGTAAGGTGTCTTTGCCCATGACAGGGGGCTTGGAAATAGATGATCTTCAAAGTGCTTCCAACCTAAACCATTCCATGAATCTCTGGCAACCCTCCTTTCTAAAGCTGAGCCCTGCAGTACTATGGTTAATACTCATGAACAAAGTCATAGAGAGCTGGTGGCTTGCTCTGTGTGGGTGAGAAATAGTCATGGGGTGGCCAAACATCTTGTTTAGTTTTATAATTTACCTGTGGCCAGTCTGGATTTAGTTGCCTCCTTAAGCTGCTAGGCATCCTTTCATGAAAGAGCTCTAGAAGAGGATGAGCTTGAGAATGAAGCTGTCTGCAGGAGGATCCTCTTTGCAGCTGACTGATACAGAGTGTGTTGCCAATGGTGTGTGGATTAAGGGGGGGAGAAATCTATTTGAGGAATTTATTGAATACAGATTCTCCTCTGAGACTTCTTGCTGTGTTCCTAGTGACTTTTGAATATGAGATCTTGCTTGCCAGCTTGAGAAAATCCCAGGGAAAATACCCCAATTAAAAAAGCTGTTGCCTTCACTAAATTGTGTATGGTATATCTTAAACAAGTTAGTATTAAAAAAAAAAAAAAAGTACCAAGGTATTTTTATTTTCCCCTCTTTAATACTCGTTTTTCAAAGAGACGCAAATCCCTGGAGGTTATGTGCATCTTGGGACTCAAGAATTTACAGAAGCGGCGCTTCTAACGTGCTGGGGCTGAGCTATGAGTGACTCATTAGCCAGATGGAGCTGTAATTTAGTTCTGTCTTCTCCAGTAAGTTAATCCCCTGCACCTAAACTGGAAGAATATCCTGTGAAATGAGGTATCTGTGCAGGGTGAAATGTAAGGTTTAAATGCAGAAAGCAAAGCGTGTGTTACCGAATGCAGGGCAGCCTTAACTAGCAGAGGCAGTCAGGTGCAAGCAGCGACACTGCACTGGAGTTCAGAAATAAGGATTTGATTTTTTTTCTGTGGCACGGGCTCTGTTGAAGGGAACAAAACTGCAATTCTTTTGTTAAACGCAGGATAGGAACAGTAACGGAGTCTGTGTGCGGGCTGGGACAGATGAGGCTTGTTGCCCTTTCTCAGAATGACTAAAGGGATGTTGTGAGCTATTGAATTTATGGAGCATTTCTGCAAGTGGGGAGCCTGGCACGGGTGCTGGGCTCTGAGAAATGTGACCGATAAACATCAGGTTAAATACCAAATAGGGATGAAAGGTGAGTAAGCAAATGCCCCGTTTTAAGTGTAGCTGCAGTTGCTATGCCTGTTGGCAGTAGCAAGGGGGGTGTGTACCTGTGATTTCTGCTGAGTGCGCCTTGCTTGGGGAGTGCAACTTTGAGTGGGCAGAGAGCTGGTGTAGCCGCCCTGGAAAGTTGTCCTAGGGAGAGCTATGAGTGATAAGTCCCCTTGCCAGCACTTCTCTGGGCAAGAGGTAATAGTTCTGTCAGAGGGTCTTATGCCTCCATAGCTAACAGGAATGGGAGGAATGGTAAAAGTAAATTCTGAGGAGCAATTAAGCTGGTATGTGATAGTGTTTTAAAATTAATGTAGCATTCACTTTTTCCTGGTTTTATAGAAGGAGCTTCTTTATGTGACATGAAATAGTTTGTTTTTTTCCCCCATCCAGATTGCTTCTGTTTGTCTATGTAATGCAGAAGTATAAATGGGAATGGAGTAACTTTCGTAGTAATTGTAGATTGACAGAGGGCAACTGGAAACCATGTGAACCAAAATGTCACCAGTTTATTCCATAGCAAGGATGTCACTTTGTGAAGATGTCTTGACAAGGGGTGGATGGTGAAGGATGTCATCTTGTCATTCTGTGTATGAGCCAGCAGCAATGGCATCCTAGATGTGATTTTTTGAATGCTCTTGTGCATACTGGGCTGAGATGGGCAATTAGTGTATTGCCATAAGAGCAGAGCTCATGTTGGCTGTTCCTGGGTGAGCTTAATAAACTCTAGTTATGTCCTGAGGCTTTTATTGGTGGTGTGTTTTCTTTGCTTTTTAAAATTTATTTTTGTTTTTCCAGCCCTGCTTCTATGTGGAAATCTATGGATTTGTTTATGTGGAATTCCCCACTGGTCTTGGGGTGGAAGTGTTCACTTGGCTCACACTCTGCTTTGCCCTGATGAGTGATTGAACAGTGATTGAGTCTAAGGGTCTGAAAATGATTGTCGCAATGTTGTGCTCTGGATCCAGGACAGGATGCAACTGATCCTGTTGCCCAAGGGAAGGAAATGGAGGGAGAGAGAGAGCAGGGTGATGAATGGATGCTCAGCAGAGCTTGCATTGTTTGGTCAGCTCTGAGATCGGATCTCATCTAGTCCAGTGCGTATTTCTCACTCAGACTAGCTGCTGTAATTACATATTTATGGCTTCTCTTGGAGCAACTGAAGCTTTTAAACGTGTCTAACCTCTCTGGTCTTAAAGCAACAATCATTTTTGTGTTATACTTAGCCCTGCCTTAATGGCCATCACGACTCCTTACTCTTGATGTCTTCAACCTTTACAACCTTTGTTTTGTGGAGCATGTGACTTGATCTGAGCACCTGATGTCTGGTGCTGGGAAATGTGTAAGGGCAACTGCAGGGGCTGATGGTCCCATCTTGGCTGAAGCAGTTGGGTAAAGTTGTGCCCAACTGTGTGCTTGGGTATCAGTAAGGCAGAAGTGAACTTTTCATGGTTAGGTATTGTAATTGTTGCAGCGATCAACTTAATTACACTTGTGTGAATTCTGCTTAATTACATATTTACTTGGGGGATTAGCCTTTCCCGTAACCATTCAATATTGACTTTGGCTGAGGCAAACTTTGACGATCTGCTTCCTCCAAGAGACAACTAAGATTGGATCCTTAGTGCAGGAATCTGATTTTATCAAGTAGCTGTAACTAATTTTGAAAGCTCCAGATTAGTTTCAAGCATCTGTGCTTTTTACCTCCTACAGACAAACTTTTTCTCCCATCCTCCTCAGCCATTTTGAAACATTGTGCTAGTTGTAATTTCAAACCCAAGCCTATTTGGTGAACTGTGTGCACAGAAAATAAATACAAACTTGGAGAAGACGTAATGTTAAGACAACTGATGAATAATTAGTGTATTGAAAGTGTTAGTCTTTTATTTGGATAACTTAATAGCCAAATTAGAGTTCCCACTCTGTACTTTGTGTGCTGCTCAATCCACTGTACAAATAGATTATCACAGTAACTCCTTTCTGTCCAGAAATTATTACGTGTAACGACTCTTTCCTTTTGAACCAGAACCAGGCGGCCCTTGCCAGTCTGGGAGGGTGGCAGGCCAGTTTACAATAGCAGCTTCCAGCACAGCCGGGAGCTGAGGTAAAACAACCTTAAATGTAGTACTAGCAGATATTTAAAGAGTAATTATCTCTGCCCAGAAGCAAGGACTGCCTGGCCTCTCCTGCACCATGGGACTTTTCCATAGGACTTTATTCCTTGTGCCCTCAGCAGGCACACTTGTTTTCTTTTTCTAAGCAGCAGTGGAAGTACTCCTAACAGTATTGCTTTAAGGTGTGGAACAGGTCTCCCTACAGTTTTTTATGTCATCTCAACTTTGAGAAAGGAAGACTTTGGGGAGACCTTATGACCATATTTCAATATTGAGAAGGTGGCTGTGAAGAAGGTGGAGACTCCTTTTTTTACAAGGAGTCACATGGAAAGACAAGTTGCTCCTGGGGAGATTCCAGTTTGACACAAGAGGAAAACTGTCTACAACAAGAACATCTAAGGATTGCAGTCATTTCCCCAGTAGTCTCCAGGATGGGACACTTGTAAGATTTGACCAGACAGGGTGCTGGGCTGTCTTGTCTAGAAGAGGGGTTTTCTCAAGGAAGGTTGGAGTACATGATCCTTGAAGGTTCTTTGAAGCTGGTATTCTGTGGTTATGTCTAAACATGTGTGAAACTCTCATCCTCAAGCTGATTGAGGAAAAGCAGAAGAGCATGCTCATGCCTGGAGTAACTGCAAGCACAAGCTTCCCAAATGTTATTTGAGACCTTTGCATGCGTTGGGTGTATTTGGGAATGCTGTGGAGGCTGTAACAAGGATTACAGGAGACACAACCTGGGTTAGCTCCCTTGATTTTCATACCAAAGAATGGATCTTCCAATGCCTGGCTGAGTTCAAGAATCATATATAGAAGAAAACATAATTGAAACATGTGCTTTCTATTGGGATTTTTAAACTGAGTTGGTGAATGAGAAGTTACACTTGCTTAACTACTTGTGATTGTAGTTTTTTTCAGTGGTTGGTACCTTTTTTCTTCTCGGAAAAAATAATCTGGAGACAGTTTGGATTCTTCCTGCAAAAATCCAGGCCTGTTTGTAGCAATCAGTAATGAAATGGGAAAATTTGGCTTGTCTTGGTTCCAGAGTTAGTTTTTGTAACAATTTCATTGACTTTTAAAAATTCTGTGATTCTTGTTTTTAAAAACACCAAAACCAAACAGCACCATTTAAAAAAAAAAAAAAAAAAGTGTGTGTATATAGAAAAAGTGCTTAGAACTCAATGTTTTCAGCAAATAATCTTAACATCATCTGGTCTTTTAGCGCCCTGGAAGTTGTGTGCCCTTACATGAGCAAAATAAGTTACAGATCTTCCTGTTCTATAAATGTGTGGAGTTTAAAGCTGGCTTTTAGACTTCAAAAAGCAGGCTTGAAAATGCCTGAAGGTTGACTAAAATGTAGGGCTTTCACCCTTCTTCCCCTCATTCAGTTTCTGAAGCTGTCATAAATTTGACAACAAAAGGAAGTGAAAATTCAACTTAATTCATTATAGGTGATTTATGACTCCCAAAAAAAATCGTTTTGCATGTACTGGTCCTTAATTCATAGCCCCTGAATGCTGTCCCATATATTTCTGAAATAAAAAGCTTTAACTTGATGAAATTTCACTTGGGAGGGAAAATGAGGAAGATGAAAGGTTAGGAAAGAGAACTGCTTGCTTCCAGGTTTAGCAATCCTGTTCCTTCCTATCCAGGCTAACAATTTCGAAGCAGTTGGTTGAGTGATTCCATGCTCTGTGTAGTTTGGTAATTTTATTAAAAGCTATTTTAAAGGTTTCTCTAAAACAATGACAAAGCTTCTTTTGTAATTTATAAGAAATAATGTCAAGGGATAACCTGTTCAAAACCTAATTTTTTTTTTTTTCTTTTCCACTTGTAGGTTTTTTCAAATACATCTGAGAAAAAGCACAATGGAGTTTTATGAGTCTACCTACTTCATCGTCCTCATTCCTTCTGTGGTTATTACAGTCATCTTCCTCTTTTTCTGGCTTTTCATGAAAGAGACTTTATATGATGATGTCCTTGCAAAACAGAAAAGGGACCTAAAGTTTCCACCTACCAAGGCTGATAAAAAGAAAACAGAGAAGAAGAAGAAGAAGAAAGAAACTCAGAATGGGAACATCCATGAGTCTGACTCTGAAAGTACACCTCGGGACTTTAAGCTCTCTGATGCCCTGAGTACAGATGAGGAGCATGTTGCTCCTGTTCCCTTGAGTGTGACAGAAGCATCTACCGGCATTAGAGAACGGAAGAAGAAGGAGAAGAAACATAAGGCTGTTCAGGATGATCATGTAGCTAAGGATTCAGAAGGATCCAAGTCTTCAGGCAAGAAAGTAGAACCAGTCCCTGTTACAAAACAGCCCACTCCACCATCTGAATCAGCATCATCTAAGAAGAAGCCTGGGCAGAAGAAGCAGAAAAATGGAATGGGTATCTGATGTTGCATATGCTTCTTGCACAGAACGCCAAAATCGTGTTCTGCTTTTTGCAAGGCCACAGAGTCTCTTTCACAACTGTTCTGCCTGATCTCTGGAGCAAAGCTCCCTTCTAACCTTTTTCTTTTTATGAGCTAATGCTTTTTTCCCCCTGTTTTTCGTCTGGCAGCAATGCTCTGGTTTTCCTCCTCCCATCCCTGCATTCGTCTACTAAAGATTGTTGAGTGAAACAGAGTAGCTCATATCTCTGTTTTGCTCTGTGGTTTGGCTACTTTGCTCTCAACCTGTCAAATTTTTCATTATGTGAAAGAAGTCATTAGATGTTTACTATGTGCATTCTGATGCCAGGTTACAAAAAAGTGGAGTCCTAGAAGTGGTTGCTCTGATAAGAAAAGGGTGTCTAGAGAAACCTCATAGCAGACTGCGCTTTAAGAGTGATTTATTTTGCACAGGCTTAATGTACAAAGGGGTGTTTGGTGGCTGATTCATGGAAAGAAGCACTTACAGCTGCTTCCCACCTGCTACACCTCTCTAATGGAATGGAACTGATGCTAAAAGAAAACTGATCCAGCTTTTGTAACTGAAACATCCAACCTAGAAGAGACTGAAAACCGTACTCAGACTCAATCGCGACTGTTGTGGCCATACCCTCAGCAGAAGCTGTGGTTGTCTGTCTATGAATAGAAATTTAAAAGGAATAGAAATACCCAGTGTCAGAAATCAGTGAGAACAGAGGTATTTGCAGATAGATCATCCTTTTGAGCTGCAATCATAACAGGTTTGCTAGAGGGAGTGAGGAAAAAGCATGACATTGCTGCTTGATGTGGTGGATTTTTACTCTTTTCTGAAAAAAGGGAGAAAAAAGACTCAGTCACTACCAACTGAAAAAAAAAAATCTATCAAATCTTGTTTGTGGGCATTCTCCAAAAATCTCTGTGGCATGGTTAAATGTGGTCTGCAAGCACTGCTCTGAGGGCAGCCACAACTAACTCTTATCACTGATTGCAGGAGCTAACACCGTACCCCTGTATTGTGTGTCAGCTCTTGAGAAGGATATCATATAGCACAGGCTGTCCAAAATAATAATAATAAGAGAAATTCTCACTAGAAACACCTTTATAAAAGAACAATTCCCTGATGTGAAACACTTATTTTCTGCTTCTCACAGTCCCAGTAGCTATTGGGGGTGTGTGTGTAAAACTCCAGTGGTTTCATGGATTGGGGATTAAAGTACTTTCTGCAAATGAGAAACTAATGTGGGTAACATGTGCTGTCTGCTCTGTCACAGTAAAACCTGGATTGGATTTGTTAAACTGTTACTTGCATTGCCATATGTTCTGCTTGCAAATAAGATTTCTGTCTGTCAAAACACTGGGTGCTATGGCTCTTGATTCTGCTAAACCTTCCTATTGCTTTGGGGTTTCATCTGACATGGGAGGTGTAGGTGTTGCTGAGTGTGTCTGTGTGTGTGTGTATGTATGGGTAGCTTTTGTGCTCTGATTTAAAAATACCTGAGCTTCTGTATTCTGAGTGGACTTCAGTTATTACAGGCTCACTGATTTAAAAGTGATGGTGAGAATATACAGAAGAGCGTATTGTCTTAATTGTCTGTTACAGATGATCAAGATAGTAAGACTGATTCTGTTGTATCTCCTGCCAAAAAGCAAGTCCCAGTGCCGCTCCACCAGGAGATAAAGCAAGAAAATGTATCAGGAAAGAAGAAAGTCTCTGCAAAGAGACAGAAGGTTGATAATGGTGAGAATACAGACTGTTAATAACCTGACTGTTAAGCCTTTTTGCCACCTATACTTTAATTTCCCTTCCTTTTAGAAAAGAAGCATGTAGAAAAATCTCTTAAATTTGAAAAATCAAAAATTTCAGGTCAGAAAGGTTGTTAGCCTGAGATACTGTTTAATTTTATGACCCCCCAGAACCGCTGAACATGGGTGGGATGATACTGTGAACGTTTCTGAACTCTTGGCTCCAAACATCCACTCTTGGGAAGTAATGTGTTGACTTACAGTAAGCTGAACAACGCTCTGAGTTGCTCTGAGCAAGTCATGTCTGGAACTGCTGCAGCCATCTGCTCTGAACAAGACTGCAGTTTTTTCAGCTGGTCGCTTTGACCACGTTCCTCTCCTATTGTCCTTTTGTTAGTTGGCTGTTGCTCCAATACAAACTGCTCATCTTTGCTCTCAAGGCATTTACTGTTCATCATTCCTCTTTCTCTGCCAAGATGCTGTTTCTTGGCTCAGCATCCTTCTATTTTGATTTTTTTTTTTTTGTTTTAATTACAATGAGTGCCATTGTGCCTCTGAGAAGAGCATGACTGTGAAGCCACCTTCTTAGCTTCTTGAAACTCCACTGGGGTAGCTATCAAGAAGTTGTTGGTTGGTGGATTGCTCCTGGAGTAGACAGTGTTGTTCTCTGGTTCCTTTATACTTTGGACAGGTCATCAGGGTCCAGTTGAGTTGTGGGCCCTGGTCAGACCAGGATATGATTCCAAGTCATGTGGGATTTCTGTATGTTATAAAAGTTGGAAGAAACTTACTGGTGGGCAACCTGGGATGTCTTTTATGGGTGTTCTTGTGCTTTTCCCGATGTGTTCATTGCCCTTCTTGAGGGACCATTTTATGGATCACAGAAGCTTCTGTGCGTGCTAAGTGTCAGTACCAACTCTGCCAGTATTAAAACAAAGCTGTCAGTAATACCCAGGAATAGCTCATATATTACCTGAATGAAAACTGTGTTTTTTAAAGCAAGCAAGCTTTCCAAAATAACAGAGGAAAAATCAGCGGCAGTGGGCATCCAGATTAGTCCAGACAGTACTGAGTACAGATGTTACTGTCACTCTGAAGTGTCTCACTGCTATTAAACAGAGTTTGAGAGAAGGGGAATAAAACGAATATGGAAAGCTAATAAGAGGAAGGGAAAAAGTGTGGGTGGTAACTGGATTAGGTGGTGGATATTTCTGCTAGTGAAGAACTCTCATGAGCTTGCAGTATACCTGCAGGTGTTTGCTGGCTGCTTAAGTGGAAAGATTCTAGCAGGTGACATGAAAGGTCCATCTGGCCTATTCTGCTCAGTAACAGCAGCTACCACACAAAACCATTTTATAACTGTGTCCCTGGCTACCAGGAGCGTGTGTTTGTCTTGCACTGATGCCTGAAACCCTGCATCCCACCCAATTCCTCCTCTCTATGGTCTGCTGCACGACATCTGCTGTTTATTAACCCCTCAGTCTGGGCTGGCAGGGTCAGTGAGCTTTTCTGCTGTGGCAGAATGTCTTGCATGCTTCAGGCAGTGTGGACCAGCAGCTCAGGAGCTGGGCAATGAGCAAATCCAGCTCTGTTGGTCATATCTGTTGTGCCCGGTCTGTTGCTCTTCTCCCTTCCTTAGTTTTTTTTGTCTTGATGGCGCACACTGAAGAGTTCTTTGGAGAGAGGCTGTTGCTTACCATGTTGGTAGAGTGCTGTGTGAATGGAGATCTGAAGTCAGTCAGTACCTGGGCACCTCTCATGGTGCCTAAACCCTGCTGTGACAGATGAAATGGCTTCATTACATGCAGTTGAGTCTGCATGTCAAATAAGCTTGATGGCTTGCCTCTCCTACATGTTCTCCCTGAATTATTTAGTCACAGAATGGTTTGGAAGGGACCACTGAAGATTGACTCCAGCCCCCCAGACGATGTCATCTGGGTAAAAATGCTGACAGTAAGGCACCAGTTTTAAGAGAACAGAGACAAGAGAGTTTACTGCATGTCAGGGGTAAGTGGTGGCATATGCAACTACAAGTAAACCATTTTCACTGGTGCTGCCTGGAACTTGCTTCTTAAAGTGAAATAAAAGTCAAAATGTAAAGGAAGTTCCCTGCTACTTGTTAAAATGCTAAAAAAAAGCTTTGGAAATAGGAATTTAATTGAAGCTATTAAATGACTATGCATTAGAGACCTTTGTTTAATGAGGTAACTTGAGGAGCTTTAATGAGTTAAGTGGTGAAGGATCACAGAAATGGAGTGTAACTATTGAGGTTGGAAATGCCCGAATCCAACTCTGATGTGTTACACACCTTTTCTAAAACTGTGTGAATTATTACAGAGCTTTAACCCATCCTATGGACTTCTGATTACAGTTCTGGTGGATGAACCTCTTATTCAAGCAACTACTTACATTCCTTTGATGGATAATTCTGACACTGGCACTTTGGAAAAACGAGAAGTGGTTGAAGTAGCAAAACAAAATGCGAATGAGGGGATCCAGAAGAGCAGTAGCAAGAAATTGAAGAATGAAACTGATAAAGGTAAGGAATGGATAATGCTGTCTGTCTCTGGCAGAGTCTGCTTGCAAACCTTGCGGGGAAAAGCATTTGGAAAGCATGCTGTGTACTTGGGGAGGAAGAATCCTCTCTTACTTGCTAGGGAGAAGTGATTGAAGGAAAACATATGTGGCTGCAGGACACTGTTTGTTCTTCTCTGTGCTCATTTCTCCCCTATCTTTGGCACCGTTGAAAGGTTTTTGTGCCATCTGAATCCTTTTAATGCTGACTGTAGGCTTTTGTGTCCTCAGTGAGCAAACGGGTGATGGCAGACCACACAGATGCATGTGAGCATCACTAACAGTGATGGACTTGAGCTTTCATCATGGCTCTTGGAGTCTGCTTGAGGCTTAGAGTGCAGATCTGGGGCTGTTAGTGGAGCTAGCTTAGATTAATCAACCAGTCTGTTATGTCTTGAGTGCAGCACAGTCACTTGAAGCAAATTGCTGACAGAGATTGAGTCTGGCAGTTTCTAGCAAGACTCTGCATTTTGCTTTTAATGCAGCTGAATTTGGTTGGGACCGGGGAGCTTCTTCATACCCTCCCATGGCCGCTTAGAGTGATTTGTGAGCATTGTCTCCCACCTTGAAACTTTAAATAGGTTACTAACCTGCTCAAAGCATGAGCTGTCATGAGCTAAGACCTTCTAATTTGTAGGTGGGGAGACAGAAGAAGCCAAATGATTTCTTGCTCAGGATTCTGCAGAGGGCTGGCTCTCCAGCACTGTCTGCCTGGTCACTCACTGCACTCTTGGGAACTTTGTTTTTTTAAACTTGTTTTCCAGAATGCTCACTCGCAAGCTTCCTGGCAGCTTTGTGGTATCTGGATTGGAGTCCCACTTGCCTGTGGCTTCCCTCGTGTTTCTAGCTTGATGACTGCACCTTACTGCCCTGCAGCTTCAAAGCTTCTCACATGCACCCGTCCCTTCTCATTTCCTTTGCCAGCTGTGACCTTCTACATGAGCTCCTAATTCTCCGGTGTCAGCTGGGATTTGCCCTCCCGATATAGAAATCTTCCCCTATTCTAATTGTAAGCTTCTTGGATGCAAGGGCAAGGTCCTTCTGTCTTCAGGGAGCACAAGCCAAGCTGTTTCAGACTCCTGGCTAGCTGGACTGTAGTCTCAGGATTTTGGCGTATTCCTGGTAACAGTATCATTGATGATGTCAGTGTAGCTGTTATGTGATCTGAAGCCTCTGGTGAAGGCTAGGTTGAATTTAGGACTAGCCTAGAGGGAGATAGAATTTCTCAGCACTTCCCCCCAAACCCCTTGCACTTTATTTGGTGACTTATTTTCATGCTTGATCGTTTCTCTTATGCCTTAGCACCCCACTCTTTAGTTCTTAATTTAATTTTCAAACTCTGCAAATGTTCGGGTTGCTGTAGCTTGGCTTCAATGGCATGTTTATCACCAAAACTCATGGAGAAGGGTCTAGGTTTCTTCTCACAGGAGATACTTTCTGACCCAAGGATCACTTTTGAGCTTTGTGTGTTTTGTGTTGGTTGGTTGTGTGTGTGTGTGTTTTTAATCTTCAATCCCCTCACAAACTCCTGTACACAAGTGAATATTTGACAGAGATACTGGATGCCTTGGTCTTATACTTCTACATAAGCTATGTATGTGCAGCTTTTTTTTTAAATTAATGATGTTTTTGATCTTGTTAGTGCATAATTCAGTCAAATTGTTTCCTTGTTTGTGTCTCTTTAAACATTTAGTTGGCCATTAAGAGAGAACTTACAGATCTATCTTCTTACTCCTGCTGCAGTTCATTTCCAGACTGAGACCGAGGGAATATTTTTCATGTTTCTGTATATTGTAATGAGAAACGTGCCAGTTCTTAAATTCATTACCTTGTTGTTTGCATATTGTTTGTGGAGCCAGGTTGTCCTTTAAATTGAGAGCTGACTTGGAATTGGTGTCATAATACATGGAGAATCCTCTGTGGTGTGTTCACATTTACACAGTTTTTCCCTCCAAAAATCTGTGTAATGCTTTGTCTTTTTGCTAGCAATGCTTTAAATGTTACCAACTGTGCAAACAAAGTGGTGGGATTTTTTTTTCCCCAAAACTATCAGCTGGCAGCTTGCTATAAGATTTAAATTGGAGAGATGTTTTTGCTCAATGTTCATGACCTCTTACTTTTTGGCATTTCAGACTGCAGCTAGATGATATGCATAATGATACCCCATCACAGGCTGTTAAAAGGCAAAATAAATAATTCTGTATGGAGTCCAAGATAAATACATCCTCCCTTCTCTGTTGCAGAGAATGCTGAAGTAAAGTTTAAAGACTTTGTAATGGGCTTGAAGAATATGATCTTCACTGAAGATGAGGCTCGTTGCATCGTGGAGGTGTTAAAGGAAAAATCCAGTGCAATTCATGACGTCTTGCAGAAGGTGAATGTGATGGCTTGGGAGTTACCTGACCCTGCTATGGAAATCAGCCAGACTAGACTCAGCTGGCTGGAAGTTAAGGACCGAAGCTCTGTTTAGAGCTTAGCACAATGTACAAGCAGAGATATACACAATAGACAGGAATGTTTACAGAAATAGACAAGTTAAAGGTAATACAGAAATACAATTCCCCTCCCAGAAATCAGAGTCCCCAGGAAGGTCTCCCAGCCACCCTTCCACCTTCTTTCCACTCCTCTACCTTATCCCAGGGTCTGCCTTACATGCAAGGTGAGTATGGAAGATGGGCAAAGGAGGTTAGAAGCAAAGTGATTATTTGGGTTACACAGCAGAAGCCCAGAAGACATACTAACTCCCAGAGAGAGAGATTATCTCTGTTATCTATCTTTGTGTTCTTGTTTTTATACATATCAGTAAGCCTATAAGTGAAGCAGACATCACCATTGTTTTCACAACCTGTAATTATTTTTTTAAAATTGAAATATTCCAATAAACCTCAAACCAGGACAGTTAATGACCATGGGTGGGAGGTGGAGGGGACTATTAAGCAGAGACAGGGAGAGGTGCTGTCAGATTAGATGTATCTGTGTTCTGGTGTGATTTCTGCACTCTGTCTTCAGAAGGCTTTTTTTCCAGCTGATCTGTGCTTGCTTTGCATGCACAGAAGACTTGTCAGGTGTCTGTGTGCTGCCATCTGCCATCCCATGGGCTGGCTAGACAGGCTGGTGGCTTTTGACCGTTCATAAAGAGCAGGCATAACTGGGGAGAATGAGGTATATAGCATAGGACAGCTGCTGCAGCTGACATGTCTGTTGGCATGGAGGAAGGCTGGCTGGTGGTTTTTAGGAGTTCTTTCACAAATGGGTGGAAAAGATAAACTGTAGTGAAATCAAGGAAAAAAGTTGCTACTGCTGTGGCTGTGCACTTGGTCAGCAAATTGTGAGATTTGCAAGTCTCTCCATCTTCTATACTTTGTAGTCTGCTGACTTCTTCAGTTATTTCCCATAGGATTGTAGGGTAATTCAAATTTGTAAGGTACCTCTGGGGGTTTGTAGTCCACCCCCCTGCTCAAAGCAGGACCAGCTCTGAGATCAGTGCAGGCTATTCAGGTCTCTTTCTAGATTGGCTTGAAGCCTTCAGGAACTGAGACAGCACAACCCCTCTGGGCAACTATTGTCTGTACTTGACAATTCTTTTTTAGTCTTTGTTTCAAGTCAGAAGACAATAATGGCCACCAATATTATACAGATGTCTGCTCCTCCCTCCTATGACTCATAGTGATTGTCTCTCTGTGCTTGTAACATCTCATTTGTCACACTTGAAGTCTTGCAATTCTGTCTTCTGCAGAATATTGTACCAGAACAAAAATGCAGAAGTGGTTGTCAGCTCTGTTAATGCCATGGAGTAGCATATCGCAGTTTCTGTTGGAAGGACCTTCAGGTGGTCATGCAGTCCAACAGCCTGCTCAAAATAGGCTCAACATTGAATTTTGACCAAGTTGCTCAGGGATTTGTCCATCTGGATCTTGAAAACCTCCAAGGATAGAGACTCTTTGTGTTCTTTCTGGGCCCTTGTTTCAGTGCTTGACTGAAAACCCAATAGTGGTACACTTGCAATGGCATTGGCTGTTTTATTTGGAACAGCATCCAACTTCCCTGTTGTATTGTTTTCTTGTGGTTTGCTGGTTGTTTTTTATAAGTGAGATTTGGTATTGAAGTTAAACTTGTAGGATCCAAATGGCTTCTGGGGTTTGTATGTGACCGAAAAACGTAGATGTCTGCAGATAGAAATGTGAGTATTTTCCTACCTGTAGCTCATGCAAGACACTGACAGTGTGGTTTATACTGCTTATGCACACAGTACCACGGGAGGAGAAATTTCAGGCAAATTCAGAGTACATTTATGAGATTGACACTTGCTTCTTAGTTATGAAATTTAAGTCCATAGAATTACAGAATTCTTTTGCTTGGAAAAGACCTCCAAGGTCAAGTCCAACCATGAGCCCAACACCACTGTGGCTGTGAAACTGAGTCCCTGAGTGCCATATCTGCACATTCCTTGAACACCTCCCGGGATGGTGACTGCACCCCCTCCCCGGGCAGCCTGTTCCAATGCCTGACCACTCTTTCAGTAAAGAAATTTTTCTTGATATCCAACCTAAACCTCCCCGGCACAATTTCAGGCCTTCTCCTCTCATTCTGTCACCTGATGCTAGAGAGAAGAGACCACTTCCCACCTCAATCCAGCCTCTGTTCAGGTAGTTGTAGAGAGCACTGAAGTCTCCCCTTATCTTCCTCTTCTCCAGACTAAACAACCCCAGCTTCCTCAGCCACTCCTTGGAAGACCCGTTCTCCAGATCCTTCACCAGCTTCATTGCTCTTCTCTGGATATGTCCCTGCACCTTAGTGTTGTTTTTATATTAAGGGGCCCAAACTGAACAAAGTATTTGAAGGGTGGCCTCACCAGTGCTGAGGGACACGAGGGTGCTTCTACTCCTGCTGACCACACTATTGTTGATCCAGGCAAGGATGCTCTTAGCCATCTGGGTTGACTGCTGTTCAGCTGGCTGTCAGCTAACACCCTCAGGTCCTTTTCTGCCAGGCAAGTTTCCAGCCACTCTGCCCCAATCCTGTACTTTTGCATGGAGGTGGTGTGACCCAAGGGCAGGACCTTGTTAAACCTCATACTGTTGACCTCAGCCCAGATCCAACCTGCCCAGATCTCTTTGCAGAGCTTTACTGCCATCAACCAGATCAACATTCCCACTAAAGTCTGAGCACAGATGTTTAGGTTTGTCCCTTCCTGCAGTTGTATACTGGTCCTGAAAATGCAACAAGTGGTTAGACTGTGGGGTGGTTTCTCTAGTTCTTTTTGCTGTAGCATCTCTGAAGCTGTGTCTGTGTGCCAGCAGAAATGTAATTAAGTCAACTGGAGGCTCTCCTGTGAAGTGCCCAGAGCAGATCAGCACTCCATTTCCCCCCTTGTGATAAGATATTTAGTGAGATGAAGTTTGGATTGCTTTGAGTGTGTATTAGGCCAGGTGATCTTGGAAATCCTTTCCAGTGTCAATTATTAAACTATTCAGCATCTCCATCTTATTTCTTTTATTTCTCATAATGGCTGCTCTTTGTTTTCTTCAGTGCCACCACAGTGGCTCTGTTCCAGCATGGAAGCACCTTAAGAACCCATTTACTCTCTTAATTGGTTTCTGTGGTTTGAAAATGCCTTTCCTTCTCTAATGAAATAGGAGCTGGAGGATACATTAGCAGAAGAATTGGGCACTGGTGGTGCCAGGAACCCCATGCAGATGGATGATTTGAGGGCAGGAGGCGGGTGTTTCTTCCTCTCAAGTTTGCTCTGCTGCCTGCTAGTGTTCTCTGCAAGTACTTCTGGCGTGTGTGGTCATTTTTATTCTGTACTTTTGCTGCAGGCTAGCAAGGCTGAGACTGCTGCAGCTGTACATCAGCTACAAGACAAAGAGAAGATGCTCGCTGCAATGAAGGAGGAGGCGGCTGTGGCGAAGGAGCAGTGCAAGCAGCTTACCCAGGTAGGTATAAAGAGGTTCAGGCTTAGAGAGTGGTGGGAGAGGAGCAAGGGCTTGTAGGGCTAGCAGCCAGCAAGTGCTGGTTTATTGAATTTAGTATAATTTGAATGGTGGAACTTTTTGTATTGGGGAAGCTTACCAAGACACTATATTTGCTTTTATGATGCTGTTAATGCATTTATATGGAATTATTTTCCAGCAGTTTTTCAAGAGAGCTCATTTACTGAGATGTTTAAAGCTGAAACTACTTTTCAAAAAGGTTACTTTAAAAACACTCCCTCCATGAGTCGAAGATGGTTTTGTGGATGCAAAATATTAAACTCCATTTTTGTGTCACACTTTTGAATTGGTTGTGGGAATTAACGAGGCAGGAATTATAGAATCTGTAATTATTTTATTTCTGGAAAACCCTGCCCACAACTATATACAAATTAGTTAGGTCGGGTTCAAAAATTCGGTCGGGAAAATCTTCACAAGGATGCTTATAGGGAATTTAGTAAACCAGAATAATCAGAAAGTTGGGAAAGGTTTGGCAGCCCAGAGCCCTAGGGAGCGTCTGTGCTACTCATGGTGGCGGAGTAGGCATTTGGAGATGGTCCCTTGGCTCCTTTTCTGTAGTCTCTTGTGGCAGTGCCTTGAACTACAGAGTGTAATCCAGAGGCAGATCAACGCGGCACAGGATTCAATGCGAGTAAACCCACCAGAGTCCAATATGACCGCAGACACGGCTGCCACAGGTGAAGATCATGGGGCAGATAGCGGGGAGCACAGGGCAAAGCTCAGGCTGCTCGGCAGTGTACCCATGAACGGCGTCGGTTTATGGCAGAGGCAGGTCCCTGCAGCAGGCAGGCAGGATGCAGCGGCCTGAAAGCAGGGACTGTGCTTTCTCATCACCGTTCTTCCAGATGCCCCTCAAGGTCTGAGTCCAAGTCTCAGCCAAAGTCGCTCTCAAAGTCCCACACTGGAAGTCTGACACTGGCAGTCCGACTAGATAATGTGTGCCGTTGCCATATATATATGCTGGGGCGATGTTTAAGCCCGTGGGAGTGGGGTAAGGTACTTGACACCTACTCCTTTCACATTCCAAACCCCTGCAGCCAGAGGTGGGGGGAGCAGAAGAGTTTCTCGCCCCATTCAAACCTCGTTGGGGCAGGGACTTGGGTGTGCCCTACCACAACTTTTAACTAAGTATATGTTCTAGGATTCACATGGCTTGTGTACCTCTAGGCACAAAAATCACCCATTTCCTCTCACCAAGAAGGAAGCTTCAGAAAGGATAGACTGCGTGCTTAGCCCTTTGAGTTACAGCTCTGATTCCTTTGGAGTCCCAGGGTTGCTGTTGCACCACTGTCAAGACTAGTTTATGAAATGGAATTTTATTATGAAGTTTTCAGAGGAAAGCACTCATAGTTGGACAAATAAATGACCAAAGACATTTGAAGGGTGAACTCTTCTGTTTTGGCTGATTTGGGAGCACACAACCATCGGATTCAGGAAGATCATGGTGTTAGTCACCCAGCTTTTCTGTGCCCAAAAGACAGTGACCAGAAGACATGGGAGTTGGGAGCCTTGGCAGATGGGAAGGGAAGAAGGGAGTGTGTGCTGTGTGTGCTTTTGACAAGGCATAGATAGATGTGTATTTGCCAGTGGGATTGGGAGGTTTGGGATAGTCAATATTTAACTTGTCTTATGTTTAGGAGGTAGAAAGGAACCCTGGCTCATGATTGCAGGATGAAAGCTGCTAAAGGAGCAGGGAAGGTGCCTGGGTGTGAGGGAAGCTGATGTGGTTGGAAAAAATAAATCTGTGAAGCAGTACTTGCGAAAGCAAGGCACAGGAGCTGGGGAGAAGTAGGGGTCAGTGAGGGTTTTTGCCATCTGGATTGGGGGGGGGGAAGGGGGAAGTGAGTATTCCTGAAAGGTGGGAGATAATAGGTAAGAGCAGAGTTGCTGCGGAGCTAAGGTATCAGGATAAGCAAGGGATAAAGCTCAGTCTGACTAATAAAAAGCTCTTCTAATTAATGTGTTTCTGAAAACACCGCCAGAGGCTATGGAGGGACTTGAAGGTGCAGAGAGATTGCTGCTGGAGTGGTGTTGATAAAGATGATAACTGTAGAGAGCAAGAGGTGTGTGACCTTAGAGCTATTTGCAAAACACAAGCTGGGTTACAGTTAATCTTTCTAGCATCTCTGGCATGGCTTTGACAGCGTAGCTGGGTTAGTGTGGACTGCAGATGGATGATGGAACTGCTCGAGTGGTAAAAAGGAACAGCAATGTGTCTTGGTGTCCTCCTTTTTGTTGCATCTTAGCTGATGCAAATATAACACAGAGAAAACTTTGTGGCATGATTTTTACATTGTTATTTTCTGAAGTGACTTTAAACCGTTGGTGTGATGCAAGTTCCTAAATGCCTCCATGAGGGAGCTGGGGCTCTTTAGTTTGAAAAAGAGGAGGATACTGTCTACAACTGCCTGAAGGGATGTTGTGGAGAGGCTGATGCTTGTCTCTACTCACAGGTAATTGGAGACAGAACAAGGGGGAATGGCCTCAAGATGAGACTGGGTAGGCTTAGATTGGACATTAGGAGGAAGTTTTTCACAGAGAGAGTGGTCAGGCTGGAATGAGCTGCTCAGGGAGGTGGTGGAATCACCGCCCTTGGATCGTGGTGGTTTGCATGTGATGCTTAGGGATAAGGTTTAAGGTGAATCTTGCAGAGTAGGGTTATAGGTTAGGCTTGGTGATCCTGAGGGTCTTGTCCAACCTGGATGTTTTCTGTGATTCTGTGTGAAGATGGGAACTTGAGCCATTTACTTCATTCAGAGGGAACAGTTCCTGAAGCTACTAAGTTTGATCTAAAAGAAAGAATAGCCTGTTGCTTAAATCAAAATGTGGGAAAAGTTATAACTAACCTGCAGAGAGTATTCAGGCTAATAATTTAGAGCACTTGAAGCTGTGTGGCTGGAGACATCTGAAACTCAGGTAGTACAAACACCTTGCTCTGTCATGGGAGAATGCTGAAAGCTGGACTTGATGATTTGCTTACAGCAAGTGTATTTGTGTGGCATAGGAGCAGCCCTATGGATTTCTCAGGTGCATGACTTGAATTCCTGGCTGATAAATGGTTAAACAGCAAGGTGTATTTCCATTTGAAAACTCTAATATGGTATCAGCCTAGTGGGATTCAGGGCTTCTCTGTTTGCTGATAAGTTCTAATAGCATATCTCCTCTGGCAAAACAGTTGGCTTTGTAACCTGCTACAAAACAGTTACTTGCTCTGAAATGCTCTGTTGTTTTGCCAGGGTTCTTTACCTGTGTTATTCCATTCTGTTGAACTTGGGATGAAAATTTAAACTCTGCCCTGTGTGATATCTGATTTATCATGTTAGGGCTTTGTGTAGTTTGGCCAAACTCGATAGAAATGAGACTCCAGCTCTTCTGAGACAACAGCAGATCAGTATTTAAACTGGCAAACCTCTTTTTAGTAGATATGAAATTGTGCTGAGGTCTGGCCAGGTTCAGTGCCATAACTTGTCTGAGCGAAGATTGATGTGGACTTCGGTTTGGTACAACTTTGTTTCATTTTTAGGTATCTTTAAAACACTGACTTTTAGACTTTAGAAGGGAACAGATGATGACTTGTTTTTTCCTTTGTCCAGGAGCTGGTTGCAGAAAAGGAGAGAAACAGTTTGCTTACAGCGAAAATGCGAGACCGCATCAACACTCTGGAAAAGGAGCATGGCACTTTTCAGAGTAAAATCCATGTTAGCTACCAGGAATCTCAGCAGATGAAGATAAAGGTAAATTCCTTACCAAAAATGTCGGATTGATCTTTGTGCAGAAGCAGTTCAGTGCTGAGAAGTTGTTGCTTTAGCCAGGGTGCAGCATTTGTTACAGAATCATAGAATGTTACTAAGGTTGGAAGGGACCTCAAACATCAACCAGTTCCAACCTCCTGCCGTAGACAGGGACACCTCCCACTAGTACAGGTCACTCAAGGCCTCCTCCAACCTGGCCTTGAACACCTCCAGGGAGGGAGCAGCCACAACCTCCCTGGCCAACCTGTTCCAGTGTCTCGCCACCCTCACTGGAAAGAACTTCCTCCTAACATCCAGTCTAAATCTCTCCTCTGTCAGTTCAAACCCATTGCTCCTTGTCCTGTCATTGCAAGACTTTGTCAATAATCCTTCCCCAGTCTTCCTGTAGGCCCCCTTCAGATATTGGAAGGCTACTCTAAGGTCTCCTGGAAACCTTCTCTTCTCCAGGCTGCAGAGCCCCAACTCTCTCAGTGTGTCCTCGTAGGAGAGCTACTCCAGTCCTTTGATCCTCACAGTTGCTACTGTGAGCCTTGAATGCCAGTTTCTTCTAGCTATGTAGCTGCATATGTAACCATGTGTATGAGGATGGCAAACTCTGGTAGTTTCCTGCTTTGAAAGACAGGGTAGTGTCACAGGTGACTTCTGTAATCTGTAAAAGACCACTGCTAGCTAGACAGCCTGTATCTGATCTGGTTATTTTTATTTTGTGGTATTCTGCTGAAATTTTATTCACTTGAAGTGTAAAATCTAATCGGAAGACAGTACCTCTTACATTGATGATCATTTCCTAGCAGATAAATCTAATTTTAAAAATCATTGCAAAGTAACAACATAGAACAGCAGAATATGCAGGAAGGATCATTGCCTGGGAGTGTGCTTTGCTCACAATATTTGGAGAGCCAGTGCTTGTGTGTTTTATTTATTTTTCATTTAAGACTTTTTCTGCTCTCTTCTGAAGTTGTATTACAATTGAATGACCTCAGAAGAGGTTGTTTAATCACATTTCAAATGTTCAGGCTAAAGTTTCCTAGGAAAAAATAGCCCCTCTTACACTAGCTTCACTGGTACTTAGATTCCAAATTTCAGTAGTTTTTGTTTCCCCCTATGTGGATGTCACAAAATGAAGCCCAGCATGTGAACTACACAGCTTTTGTGCTCTCTGTCTCCTGTCTCGGTACTTTGGCCAGTAGCATCCCTGCAGTTTTGATGCAGAACTATATTCTCCTGAGCAGAGACTACTTACTCTGAAGCTAGGTAGTCAAGTGCATAATGGGACGGTCTTACTGTTGGCTGGGAAGCGTGAAGGGAAACGTGAGCACGACCAGGTGGCTTCTGCAAGCTGTCCTAGGCGAAGATGTAGAAAGAATGCGCTGGAGAGATACTCTGGGGAAGCGATGCTCTGGTTCTGCTCCCCCTGCTGGTGCGTTGTAGCATTGCAGAGAAGCTGAACCTGCAGAAGCTTCCAGGAATCATACAATGATTTGGAAAGGACCTTTAACGGTCATCTAGTCCCACCTCCTTGCAGTGAGCAGGAACCTCTGTCCCTGCTTCTGTTGGGATTTTGTATATCTGTTGGTACTAGAATCATACAATCAGTGAGGCTTGGAAGGGACCACAAAGGATCATCCTAGTTCCAAGCCCCCTGCCATGGGCAGGGACACCTCACATCAGATCAGGCTGTCTACAGCCTTATCCATCCTGGCCTTAAACACTTCCAGGGATGGGGCTTCCACCACTCCCTGGGCAACCTGTTCCAACAAAAGGATCTCTTAGCTTGTGTCCAAGGTCCAGCATGTTGTGTTGATGCTGAACTGGGGGTGGCAGACCTCCAAGGGACTATTTCCTGCTGTGGTTGTTAA
>VWYK01042206.1:15494-27739 GCA_013399775.1 Semnornis frantzii | reverse complement strand
AGGCTGGGGAGGGATTATTGACAAGGTCTTGCAATGACAGGACAAGGGGCAATGGGTTTAAACTGACAGAGGGGAGATTTAGACTGGATGTTAGGAGGAAGTTGTTTGCAGTGAGGGTGGTGAGACACTGGCACAGGTTGCCTAGGGAGGTTGTGGCTGCTCCCTCCCTGGAGGTCTTCAAGGCCAGGTTGGATGAGGCCTTGAGTGACCTGTACTAGTGGGAGGTGTCCCTGCCTATGGCCGGGGGTTGGAACTGGATGATCTTTGAGGTCCCTTCCAACCTTAACCATTCTATGTGGCCTAGCTTTTTGCAGTTTCCATGCTATAATCTGTGTATTGTAATTTTATACTTTTCTCAGTTTTGTTTAAAAGCTTTGTAAAAATTCACAATGTGTTTAGTTTACTTCCCTATACAGCAATGCTCAGTTATTGACAAATAACTAAAGTTATACAGCTGACCAATTGGTGTCCTAAATAACACTTGTCTAGTCTTAACTAAAAATGAGTACCTTGATAAATAAGTTGATACAATGATATGAAAGGAAACTGGTGCTTTTATCTGAGCATGGGGCTCAGAGTTGCACAGTTCAGTTTGAGTGTGCAAGGAGGGATGTAAATCCACCCTTTTCCCAAAAATCCACTTAGTTTTATTTATTTTAAAGTATTGTGATTATATTATCTATTGTTGTTGTGGGAGTGGTTTAGTTGTTACTGCTTCTTAGTTTAATTTCTTTTGAAACTGATCATTCTTCCCCATCAGTTCCAGCAACTTCGTGAGCAGATGGAAGCAGAAATAAGCCACCTGAAGCAGGAAAATGGTATCCTGAGAGATGCTGTCAGTACTTCTACCAATCAAATGGAGAGCAAGTATGTTAGCAGCTCCTTTGAGCTCTGTATGTGTTTAATCCTTCCCTGAAGACTTGTTCTGGCTTCTGCTCATTTTGTTTCCATTTCTTTGGCTGTCTCTGAATTTGTGGTTAAGCTAAGAACAGTGATATTTTGGGGTAGGAAGGCAATTGTTTGTATTTGCATCGAGCCAAGACTTTCAAAACAGGTAATTGTCTCATCGACTTGAAGCACAAGCTTTTAGAGAGTGGGTGCTGAGGCTTTAACAGGAAAATGCACAATTGCTCAACCACATTAGTGTTTGTCAGGATCTATATCCTTTCCCCATGTGCTTTAGGAGAGGTGCTGATGCTGAGCTCCTGGGAGAACAGCTGCTCTAAAGTTAAAAGAAAAAAAAACAGTCTTGTATAAGAAAAAAATATCAGTGCTTTGCAGCTAATGTTACTGCTGTGGCAGCACTTGGATTTATTTGCTGGTGTTACAGATGTTTGGAGAAACAAAAAGGCATCTCAAGGTTTTGTCCTTTCAGTTATGACTAAGACTACCCCTAAGCCGACAAAGGGGATTGCATATATCATGGTACAAGGCTGAAAGCTCAGTGCCCTGGTAAGGTGTGTAGTCAGACAGGTGAATTGCTGCCAGTGAGCTCCTGCCCATAGAAAGCAAAACCAACACTTCACATGCTCTCAGGTATTTGTAGCTATTGGAGACTAGAATGTCAAAACTACCATCAGGACTGTGTCTTCTTTCCTGCCTATGCTGTTCTTGCAAAGATGCTGCTTCTATATGGATCTCTGTGTTACCAGCTTCTGCACTGCCAAGCACAACTCAGCACGAGTATTTTCTGCTCCCTGTGTGTGTCCTGCTAGGACAGGTTGATAAAATGGGTGCTAAGAGAAGGATACTGATGCCCTGATTCTAGGTGTCCTGCTTGTAGAAATGAAGTGTTATCCATCATTCAGGCAAACTTAAGATAAAACCAAAATGCTTTTCATTCGCTTAGACACGAAGGGGAGGCTTTAAAATTCTTCCCAAGTGCATCTTCTTTCCCTAAGAGAGCATCAGATACCTTTGTAAATTAATAGATAACCCAAGACCAAGAGGCAGTGTATAGTCCAAAGACATGTATGAGGTTAGTCTAGGAGAAGAATAGTGTTAAGTCTGAGGTCAAGAATCCTTTACTGGAAAAGAAAAGGAATGTGAATTTCAATCTTATACTGAGCCTCTTCAGTTTATTTAAGCTTGTCCTAATTCTGCCTATCAGTTTGCCAACATTTTAAAGGATACTTGTGGCTTATTGCTGGACTTTTGTTTCTGACTCAGTGGGTTGTAGCTGCTGTGCTGATGGTTAAGAATGCTAGACCCTCATGCCTTTTCTAGGATGAAGTGGTGTGAAACCCCCTCTCTAGTTGCAAGTGTAGGACTCGGTGTTGTTTGAGTAGCAGTTGTTAAGGCCTTTGTTGCTTGTGTGTGTCGTTTGTTTGTTTTTTAAAAACCCCACCAAACAAACAAAAAACCAAAACAAAACCCAAAACCAACCCAAAAACCCTCCCAAAATGTATAAACCACAAATCTAAAAACATTTATTTTCAGGCAGTCAGCTGAGCTAAACAAACTGCGCCAGGATTATGCTCGACTGATGAATGAGCTGGGAGAGAAAAGCAGTAAGCTGCAGCAAGAAGAGCTCCAGAAGAAGAATGCAGAGCAGGCAGTTGCTCAACTAAAGGTGACATGGGTTTTCTCAAGTTGTGCTCATCTGAGCCAAGTTCTGAGCTGGGTGGGATGTGGGATGCGTGGGAATCGCTTTAACTGTTTCCCTGGCCTGTAAATCTCTGTCATCTTTGAAGTGTCTATTTTCAGCTGGGCTGAGCCAGCCTATGGATTATTTAATTTTGTTGTGCAGTACTTTGGGTTTAGAGTGTTTACAAGTCTCCCTATAAAATCAAGCATAACCTTCCAGGTAAATATCCTTAATAAGCTTAACTAATGTTGAACTTTGCTTTCTATGAGCATACAGTTCCAGCAAGGTTTAACATTTTGGAGTTCATCCAGATGGCATTGTCCTTGTGTGAATTTTATTTGAAACTACAGACTTGTGGTTGAATATATGTTTAAATTTTAAAATAAATAGGCTTTTTATAGAATTGTAAATAAACTGGTTGGATGCATCTCTTTTTTTGCAAGAAGATCTTTATATGTACATATACATGCACATACACACATTATCATATTTGCAATAAAGTCTGTTACCAGAAGTTTCTCCTGCCTTTAGTCTTTGCAGGTAGAAAGTTATCTAGACTTCAGGCATATTAATTACTAGATGCAGATTTATGTGATTCATGGCTAGTCTGGCTTCTAGAATTAATTCTGAACTTGCAGGGCAAAGATGCTACACTTTCATATTACAGAAAGCATCCTGTTATGGGTCTATAATGAAATTCTGCTCACAATCTGCCTTTCAAATGAATAGGCTAAACTGCTCTACGAGGAGGATTAGAGGACACTCTGCTGCTCCAATGTGCCCTAATTTAAACAAGAAAAAATATTCTTTGTTGTCCTGTGTTTTGGGAATAACACTGTAGACATGCCCTCTCAGTGTTTCAAAAACAAATTAGGTTAGAATTCTTCTCATCAACTCTTTTTTTTCAATATATAGGTCCAGCAGCAGGAAGCAGAGAGAAGATGGGAAGAAATCCAGGCTTATCTCAGGAAAAGAACAGCAGAACATGAAGCAGCACAACAAGGCATGTGTTATAAAATTCCCATGTATACTCATTGCAGTGATTTGGCAGTTGCCAAAGGGCATTTTTAAGGGAATAGCTTAACTAAAGCTCAGGTGAAGTCAGTATTGCTTCAGCACCCTGGGGTAATGCTATGTTGTGGTACCAGTTTTAGTCCGAAAGCTGATGATAGAGCTGACCCTTGGTTTGCTGGAGCGATGCTTCTAATCAACCTCCCTGTTTACAGCGAAAACTTTCTCTCAAAGTTAAGTATTTACTTATGACATTTCTGCTACAGATGTGCAGAATAAGCTTGTGGCCAAAGACAATGAAATCCAGAGCTTGCACAGTAAACTTACTGATACAATGGTGTCAAAACAGCAGCTGGAGCAGAGGATGTTGCAGTTAATGGAGGCTGAACAAAAGAGAGCTTCTGCAGAGGACTCTATGCAAATGCAGGTGCAGGTACTGTTGCTTAAGTATCTTAAGGGTTTGGTGTTTTCCTCCCTCTTCCTGTTACTGTGTTTCCACAGCTGTCTTTGAAATGCTGCTTTAGTAAAGCTTTCCCATTGAATAGGAGTGACAAAACTGGCAGCTCATGAAGTGAGGGCTTGTGCATGGTGCTTTGAGGAGGTCTGGGGCCGTCTCAGACCTGAGAAGTATTCTGGGCAAGTCAAGAAAATGTGCTGACCCAGGTGATTTCCCAAGCTATGACATAGCACTGTGGTCCTGGGGAACACTTTGGAAGAGCAACCATGTACCTGTTGATGTTTGTGTGAGCTCTTCTGCAGTGATCTCTCTTCTCTTAGTGCCAAGTGGTGAGAGGCAGTGTTGACATAGCTCTTGAGGGCTTCAGGGAAACCAAATGGTCTGAATTGGGCAGGGACTATTTTCCTCTGGATACCAAACAGGTTCTTATGCTTCCACTTGAAGAGAAGGCTCTGAGAAGACCTTATTGTGGCCTTCTAGTATCAGAAGGGTGCCTGCAAGAGAGCTAGTGATAGGGGTTTTTTTAGGGTAGTGGTGGGACTAGGAGGAATGGATCCAAGCTAGAGGAGGGCAGATTTAGATGTTAGGAAGAAGGCCTTCACTGTAAGGGTAGTGAGACACTGGAACAGGTTGCCCACGGAGGTGATGGAAGCTCTGTTCTTGGATGCTTTTAAGGCCAGGCTGGATGCGGCTCTGAGCAACCTGATCTAGTGGAAGGTGTCCCTGCCCATGGCATGGGGACTGGGACTAGATCATCACTGAGGTCCCTTCCAACCCTGACAATTCTGTGATTCTGTGATCAATCTGAGTGGAGAGAAAAATAGTCTTTGAAAAGTGTCTGACATGTAAATGCTAAACTGTTCCTACTAACGTAATCATGGCTAAGAGCTAATCCTACCAAAAGTTGACTAGCTGCAGATCTCAGCCTGCTTTTCTTTCTGTGCTCTCTTACAAGGAGCTGATAGAGCAGAATGATGCTTTGAATGCTCAGCTTCAGAAGTTTCATTCACAAATGGCAGCCCAGGTACAGCATGTTCTCAGACTTTTGTTTGTAGTCACAGATTTTGAACTTCTGTTGAAAGTCAGGGATTTTTTTTTTTCTGTTCTGCTTATGAATTTGTAGCTGGATATGAGATGCAATGCTAAAAGCAAAGACTTGTTAGCATCCTTTCTTCTAATGTTTCTCAAACTGATTTAAAACTGAAGCTTCTTCTGTCCTTTTGGGAGGAAAAAAGCCCACTTCCTTCTGTAGTGGCATTCATTTGTAATCAGTGTGTGGAATACCTTTTTGGATGTTTGTTTTCTGCATCTTTGCATGCGTACAGTGCTGTCTTGTGATTCTTTGGTCTCTTTGCAGTCCTTCTGTGAACCACCTAATCCCTTTTGCATCAGGTTGAGAAACAGTCATATGATAGCTTCCATATAAAGCTGTTTGGTCATTCCCATGGTGATTTCTGTGAAGAAGAAAAAAAAAAAATTCAGCACCAAAAAAAGCCCTGAACCTGCATGGTGTCTTTCTCAATTCTTTTCATCTCTCTATTTTTAGTTTAGCCTCTTTGAGAAATGATTTCTGTTGTAAAAACATAAAACCTCAGAGCCACCAAAGGTGCTTCCCTGTGGAGCTAGGTCACAGAAATCAACTCAGAAAGACCCTAAATTCTGTGAGAATGAGTGGAAATTGTTCTGATGTGATTGGGTGCTGTGTTCTCTTAATTGTGGATGTTCTTGGTGTATTTTGACTCTGTGACAACAGACTGAAAATGTGGCTTGTGGCTTTGCTTGAAATGCTTTAACCCATTGGGTGAGGGGAGTAGTGAAAGGCTCTCTGCATGTACAGCATGATTGTGACCTACTCCTCTCTCATTCTGGGCCTTTAACAGGACTTTGAAAATCAGTTCCTAGGGAAATTTTAGCTCTGGGTTGCAGGAGGGAGTGCGTGCTTGTGTCCCAGTGGCCATGAAAATGCAGGGCTGCTTTTTCGCCATGAACAGAGGGTGTGAAAGCAGCTCATTCTGGGGAAGTGAGGTTGGACTGGAAAACACTCCTCTGGGTGTAAGGACTGATTAGAAGTGTTCTGGTTGTTAAGGGGACCCTCTGAGATTGGAAGTTCTGTTTAGTATTTTTTCTCTGATACTGTTCTCTATCTTACCCAGATAAGGTAGTATGAGAATTGCTATAGAGTGAAGTTCAGGATTTTGGGGAAGGGTAAGGCTGGATAAGGAGAACCATCTGTCTGAAGCACAAATGAAGATGAAGTTATGCCACAGGTGCTGCCAAACTGGATTTGAAACAGTCTGCTGAGGTCCCTTGATGGCTTGATAACAAGTGTGATGGGCCTCTCCTGCCCTGTTGTGGGTGACCACATAGCAATAGGCTTTGTCCAGGAGTAAAAATGCCACTTGATGATACTACGCTGCTGTTTCTGTTCCAAACAGAAATCCTGATGCACTGTGCAAGTTTTTCGTGTTTAAAATTTGAGTAAAGCGCTTAATCCTTGAGAGACAAATGCTGGTGATCCCTGTGGCTTATTTGAATCTGTTAGAGAGCAGATAAGATGGTTCATTTTTTTTCCCTTTATGTTGCCTTATGCCCAAGGGAAAGGAACAGTAGTATGTACTGGTGTTCCTTCCATGTTCCTTAGTCAGGAAATAGTTGGAAGTGTCCTGTGCCAGTTTCAAATGACTATTTCATAAATGCTATTCCTGGCTCATCGATTCTTTGGCTTGTTTTACTTTTGGCTGTTTTAGTTACATATTTATTTTCCTTCTGCAGACCTCAGCTTCAGTCCTGGCAGAAGAACTACACAAAGTGTGAGTATTCATTTCCTCTAGTATCTGTGAGGCAGTACAGGTGCTTAATGTGTACCACCTTTCCTCCATGCAAGTGCAGAGCGTATGGGAGGGACTGGTGAAGGAAATCTTGCTGCTTTTAACTCCTCATGATGAGATTGACTTTGGGAACTGGGGAACTGTTTCCTGAGGATTTCCCTTCCATGTTTGGTGTCTGTACATGTCTCTCTGTGCTACACAAAAGCAGTGTCTCCTCTCTTGTTTCCTGCTCTCTATGGGTAGGGATCAGTGCAGTGCCCAGGAATGTGTGTGACCATGAGAACTCTTAATATTTGGGCTGCATGGCTGTGCCAGGAGATTTCTCTTTGGGAGGTGGGGGCAGTTGTATTTCAGAGCGAAAAGAATGTCTCGTGAGTTTTTGGCAAGCAAAGAGCATTTTAAATGGATGGAAAAGCTTCTGGACTCCAAGTGTACTGTCAGCAGGATTTAGAGTAGGAGCTGACCTTAAGGGCCAGCATCTATTTTGTGTTAGCCTGATGCTTCATGTATCACTTTCATCCAAGAAAGACCTTGTAGTACTGATATGTCATCGTTCTTTGTTTGTGCAGGATTGCAGAAAAGGACAAGCAGATAAAGCAGATGGAGGACTCATTAGGCAATGAACATGCCAACTTAACCAGCAAGGAGGAAGAGCTCAAGGTATAATGAAAGCATGTGTAAATGCCAGTCCATACAGAGGGAGGCTTGTTGGCTGTGTGTACAAAATGAAGCCTGCAAGGCTACTGCCTTTGGCTCTGGTAACAGCTCTTTCAGCTATGAGTCTGCTGGTTTTGCCCTTTTAGGCAAGGCCAGTGCTTGATGCTGGAAATCAGAATCCTAGCATGGTAGGGTTTGGAAGGGACCTCTCACCATCATCTAGTCTAGTCCTGCTAAAGCAGAGTCACCCGAGGTTGCCCAGGATCACATCCAGGTGTGTTTGGAATCTCTGTTGTGAAAGACTCCATAACCTCTTTCAGCAGCCTGTTTCAGTGCTCTGGCACCCTCTCAGGAAAGAAGTTTTTTTCTTCTTGTTCAGACAGACTTTCCTGTGTTCCAGTTTGTGTCCACTGCCCCTTACTCTGTCACTGGGCATGACAGAAAAGCATCTGGCCCTATGCTCTTGACTCCAACCCTTTAGAAATTTGTAAGCAAGCTTATAGGAAGGATAAGAAAGCTTGAAGCTTTTACTTTCTATTGCCTCAAGTCCTTCAAAAAGTCACCTGAAATACTTTGCACTGAAGAGTGAACTTACCTGAAATACTGTCTCTATGCAAAGTGCATATGTATTTCTTCTCTTCTTTCTTCAGGTCTTACAAAACATGAACCTATCCCTGAAGTCAGAAGTACAGAAGCTACAGGCTCTCACAAATGAACAGGTAAAAGAAGAAGAAGAGAGAAAAAAAAAAAAGATAAAAAGATTTAATGTTACTCTCTTCCTACTGGCTGTTCTGTCACAAGGGCAGATCTGCTGGCTTTAAACAAGCTGTGGTTAAGCACCTTAAAGGTGTGAAGCTACTGAACTAGGCTAATACGTGATTCCCTGGAGTTCTTATAGCTGGTGGGTGTCTGACTTCTTACCCTTCCTTCACCAGCAGAATCTTTCTTGGTTATCCCAGCTACTGAACCAGTTTAGTTTTGGTTTAGGTTTGGAGACATGCAAGGCACTTCACAGGAGGGAACACAACTGTGCTTGAATGTGCAGCATTGACATTTGCATACAAGAATCCCTCCTAAAAAAAACCTGGAAAAGCAGACAACACCCCCTGCCTCACCATAGACAGCTGTTTAGAACCAAACAAAATGCTGCCACTCTGTTACTGCTATGTGGCCAGTTCATTATGGAGGTGGAAATGAAGTGTTTAATTAGTGATAATCCTGGTTGGCAAATGAATCTCTTGGAGATCTTCCCTTT
The DNA here is from genome assembly GCA_013399775.1 of Semnornis frantzii. Lineage (NCBI taxonomy): Eukaryota > Metazoa > Chordata > Aves > Piciformes > Ramphastidae > Semnornis > Semnornis frantzii. The sequence continues at coordinate 18,944 of VWYK01042206.1, read as the reverse complement.
GTAACTGCATGCTGGCCTGATATGTATTGGTGTTTTTAAGTGCATGAAGACAAGCTTACCCTTTTCAGTCCTTCTGGCAAGTCATGTGCTGAGAGGCCAAATGACTTGTTTTAGCTTTTTAATATTGTGGAATGAAAGGTTGATTGAATCATGTGATGTATCCTAAGTCTGTGTTAATCCTCTTTATATCTAGGCTGCTGCTGCACATGAGCTGGAAAGGATGCAGAAAAGGTAAATAGCTCTGGGATTTGATAAACAATGTTTGTCAGTCTTTTATGTTCTTTTGAATCAATGCTTTTTGTTAGACCTGGATGAGAAAATGTATTGAACTGTTCTACTCTGTCTCAGTATTCACATCAAAGATGACAAAATAAGAAGTCTTGAAGATCAGCTTCGAGAAGAACTTGCTCAGATTTCAAACACAAAAGAAGAATTCAAGGTAAGATGCAGAACAGCTTATTCTTGTGCTTATTTACAGTAAGTTTGCTGGATTGTGGGTGTTGTGGAGCAGTTCATACAACTGAATGTTGATATAGAATTGATTTTTGGGTGTTTAAGGTAAATTTACAGCATTCTCTTCAAAAAGCAAGAGCAGTGGGGGGCATCAGAGTAGCAGCAACAGACTGTGCAGCAGAGGAAGAGATGGGGTAACACGAGTTAAGTGTGCCTGCAATTTTGAGGTCTTTGAAATTTGGAAGAGGAGGTAGTTCAGTAAAAGGTATTCCAATTTCCCTTCATTCCACATTCTGATATGACTTTGGAGGCCTTGGTGTGAGCCTTTGTTGTTTGGATGATCATGTTAGCAGGTCTTCTTTTTTCTGTCCAGGTGGGTATAAAAATGCTTATTTTTTTCTTTCTGCTATTGCTCATAAGGCCACAACTAAATTCCTGAAGGATTTAGTTCAAATAACTGAGATCTGTGTGGCAAACCTGATACTTGTTTCTAGATGGTGGTGTGTGTAGAGAGCAACTTGGCTCCTGCTTGGCCTCTGCCACCTTAGGCTTTATCATCTGGACCTTAGCTGTTAGAAATAGACCTCCTTCCTGAGAAAGGTGATGACTCCATTTTTTAAACTCTTAAAGCCTATATTAGGTACTGCTGCTCTTCTAATGTTGCTGGTGAAAGGTCATTTACTTTGAGTCACATAATATGAAGTTGATAGTAAGAAGCATAGCAGAGTAGTGGTAGAGGCAGTGTTTTTTTGTAGAGGAAGCTATGCCTCCTGCGTCTCCTGAAACTCTTTGAAGATGTTAGCAAGCAGGTAGTAAACGTCATTCAAGTATTGAAGTGGCACTTTCAAGCCTCTATAGTTTCTCTGAGCTATCAGATAGAGGGAAGAACTCTTCTCAGTGAATAGGGAACACATTATGTACAGTTGCAGCTGATGAAAAGCTCAACATGAACCTGCAGTGTGTGCATGCAGCCCAGACAGCAACCAAGTCCTGGGCTGCATCAAGAGCAGCATGGCCAGCAGGGCAAGGGAGGGGATTCTCCCCCTTTACTCTGCTTTTGTCAGACCCCACCTGGAGTTCTGTGTACAGTTCTGGAGCCCCCAGCACAGGAAGGACATGGAACTGTTGGAGTGGGTCCAGAGAAGGACCATGAAGATGATCAGAGGGCTGCAGCAGCTCTCCTCAGCAGTCTCTCTGGAGACAGGCTGAGAAGGCTGGGGCTCTGCAGCCTGGGGAAGAGAAGGCTTCCAGGAGACCTTATAGTAGCCTTCCAGTATCTGAAGGGGGCTTACAGGAAGGCTGGGGAGGGACTATTGACAAGGTCTTGTAATGACAGGACAAGGGGCAATGGGTTTGAACTGGCAGAAGGGAGATTGAAAGTGGATGTTAGGAAGAAGTTGTTTGCAGTGAGGGTGGTGAGACACTGGCACAGGTTGCCCAGGGAGGTTGTTGCTGCTCCCTCCCTGGAGGTGTTCAAGGCCAGATTGGATGAGGCCTTGAGTGAGCTTTTCTAGTGGGAGGTGTCCCTGTCTATGGCAGGGGGTTGGAACTAGATCATCTTTGAGGTCCCTTTCAACCTTACCATTCTATGATTTTGTGAAGTATGTGCTGAGTAATGGGTGTGTAAACAGTCTGGAAAGGGAAGTGGGAAGAGGTGGCAGGCTTGAGTAAGTTGGCAAGTCTCAAGTTAATGATACTCTCAGGCTTTCAGCATGGTGGAACATTGTGAAATGGCAGATGAAGTGGTGAAAATGAATATGAGGAGGAATAGTCTGATTATTTTTTTTTTTTCCTTTACTGTGATGGTTTCTGTAGTAACTCTTACCCACGGAAAACACCTTGGAGGTGTTGTGGATAGTTATGTGCCAAAAGCAACTCAATGCCAAGTAATGGCAGAACTCATCTGGAGGTAACTCTGACAGTTCTTGGGAAGTGAGTAGAGATTGTTATCATCTTGATTGATACAATAGACATCCATAGTGTGCTCTCAGGATGAGTACTATGTGCCCTCTTAGTATTTTCCTCCTGTCTTTGATCCCAAAGACAAGCCAGACCAGCTCTGTACTAAATGCTTCCACCTGTGGAAGTGCTGCTTTTATCTTGGACTCATGAAAGAGGGAAAAACCAGATTCAAAATAGAACATTTAAAAAAACTCTTCTAATCCTCACCATTGTTGTCCCTCCCTGCCTGTGTAGTCCCTGTAAGACCTGAAGCACAGCTCACGTGTCCTGTGTTTTACTTTTGTAAAGCACTAAGCAAGTCTTTACCACTGCTTTTTGCTTTACAAATTATTTTTAGAGGAGGGTTTTAAAATACATATGAGGAGTCTAGAGAAGCAGCCTGTCTGTGAAGGGGTGCAGGTCTTTTGTAGAGAGTGGGAATACTGGAGAGGAGGCAGGGTCCATGGTGCAGCTGTTTGTCTTCCCAGTTCAGCTTTATCCAGCCTGTAGTGGGACTGAAGTCAGGGAGCTGTGTAGACCTCTCAGTTGCTGACTGCCAACAACTTGCTGTGCATCCTCAGTGTGAAGGCAGCTGAAGAGAACTATAGAGAGGTGATCCTAGACCATTTGATTTGTCAGTTGAGTGTTTTGAGAGAGGCAGATATCAAATCTTGACATGATGATGTCTGAGGAGGAAAAGGGAGTTTCTCTTGCCTTTCACACTTCATACTGTGATTCTCTGCCAAAGAGTCAACATGGCAACAGCTGAGTTTCTCATGGGAGCATAAGGACAAAAGTGTTAATACAGGAAAGAAGAGACAGGACTCTTTGTAGCCTTGTAGCTTCCAGAGAGCGTGCTGTAATGACTTCTGTACTATTTAATTACCTTGCTGTCGTAACGAAAATGTGGTTCTAAACTGATAAAAAGTTTACATTTCTTTCCAGGTTCTCAAGGATCAAAACACAGCTCTGCAGGCTGAAGTTCAGGAGCTGCAGACTCTGCTGTCTGAGCAGGTATAGCCAGTGCTCATTGGGATTGTACTAACTATCTTCTTT
>VWYK01042206.1:0-15472 GCA_013399775.1 Semnornis frantzii | reverse complement strand
GGATTGTTCTAACTATCTTTTTTTTTTTTTTTTATTTTTTTTTTATACTAACCCTGGGCTCCTTCCATGGAGCTGTGACTAGGTCCAGTTAAAATTATTTGAACAAAATGTCTTTTTTTTTCTTTCTCTGAAGAATGCTTGCTTAATGCAAGCAAGAGCTTATTTCTGCAACCTCTCCCAGTTTTATTGGACACTTTCTGCAATAAAAACTCACATGACCAACCAGCCCTATTGGGCTATGGAGAGACCAGAGTGAGATCTCTATCCATGCATATTTTCTTCCATCTTAGAAGGAGTTCTCAAAGCTGTAATAACCAAAGAGGAGACCTCTGGAATGGCAAAACTATTTATATAATGATGTCTTCTGTCCCTTCTCTATTTTTGCCCCAGCACACCTGCTGCAGCCAGTGTGACTGCTGCTCATGCAGAATGCTGCAGATTCAAAGTTGTTGCTCAGCCCCATCTCATTTGTGAACCTGAGAGAACTCTTGTGAACACCATTGTCTTTGTACCATCAAGGAATGAGAGAATTTCCAGAAACACCAGAAGAAGACTTGCAGGACAGGAGACTTATTTTCTCTGCTGGTTTCTGCTAGTGAGCGGCTTCTCCTCTGGTGAAGAGCCAGATTTGCAGCCTTAGACTCCTGGATCTGACTGATTTGGTGTCTTGTCTGAAATAGTGTGGTTGATTTTTATTTTTTTTTTCTCCTTAGTGACTGGTTCATGTTTCTCATGTGGTGTCTTGCAGTGTGTTGTTGAGAAATCATAAGTGTTTGCTCAGTGAGTCTCAGACTGGGCTTGTGGCTTCAATACATTCTCAAAAGAGGCAGGTTACTCAGTTACTGAGCTGGCTGCTGTGCATTAGCTGCTGCACAGTGCTTGGTATGCTTCATTCATTAGGGTCCTGTGTCCCACAGCATCTTGTCACCAGAACTTCTGTAGTCCATTGCTGTAAAAAAACAAGGTATTTGGGCTGGATCTGTACCTCCTCTGAAACACCAACATCTTTCCAGCATGAGTATTAGACACACACTCTGTGAGGACATTCTCCCCCTACTTTATATTCCCTTCTGGATTAGAGCGACAACTAATCTTCTGGTTAAGATGATGCTCTCTGATTATTTCTGTTTTTGAAATCCCAAACCATTATTGATCCAATTAATAATCACTCTGGGTGTTCTGTTTGTGATTTTTTTTTTTTAATAGGCAAACAAAGACTTGTTAGAGCAGATGGAAAGAAGGTAAGAAAAGTTTTTTTTGTCTTCTGAATCAGAGGCTAAATGAAGATCTAGTGTTGTTAGCAACACTGCTGCTGATAACTAAACCTCCTTGAAGGCTTAACTTTCTTTTCCTAATACTCTTGATTTTTTTTTCAGCATGAGAGAAAGGGATGATAAAATCAAGACAGTTGAAGAGCTGCTTGAGGCAGGACTCATACAAGTGGCTAATAAAGAGGAGGAGCTGAAGGTAAAATCTGTCATACTATCTTGTTACAGTGAAGTAGAGATTAAGTGCTCTCCTGCAGAGTGCTTGTTTGAGGGCTCATAGTGCAGTCCGAGGTTGTTCCCTTTGAACAGGAAAAAGCATCTCGTAGGGACAAGGTTAAAATCTTTCTGGTAAGATTAAGCATGAGCATTGATGATATACAGTGAGTACTTCTGTCTTCTCAGTCCATAAGGGATTTTGCTGAGATGTGTACCTGCTACCTTTTGGAATAAATACATCTCCAGAGCTGTATGTTTGGCCTAATCTGCAACAAATCCATCTTTAGGAAAGAATGTGTTGTGAAAACTGGCATCTTATTGCTTAGCTGGTAATCTGAAAGGTTGCATAGGTTATAAATTAGAGGCACTTCTTGGGTGACACTAAAGGAATTTCCTTTCTGCTTATAAAGAAGCTTGTGATGAGAGGCTTTCCTGGGAAGTCAGCATAAGAATCCCTGTGTTCAGATGGGTTTTGTTGGAGAGTGATATCATGTCTCTGTGGACATAGCCAAGGCAATGCTTGCTCTCTTAATGCCCCTAAATTGCAGGTGCATCAACAACACCCATATCTTGGGGAGAGGTCGCCATCTGCCAAACCATCAGGTTACTAAACAGCCAGAGCTGTGAACCCATCACCTTGGCTGCTTTTTCCCCTGGATTATATCTTCCTGGGGCTTGAAATCCCCTCTGAATTTGCTGTAATGAATAATTGGCTCATTGAATACTTTGGTGGCTCCAGCTGCTGAAGAGGGGGTCTTTTCCAGACTTTCAAAGTCTTTCATTTGTTCTGAAAGAAATTACTTTTCCATCAAGCTTAACACTTTTTCCCCAGCAAATGAGTCTTTCATTATCTGTGTGTCTGCTTTCAAAGGCGCTGCGAACGGAAAATTCATCCTTGAGAAAAGAACTTCAAAGTCTGCAAATTCAGCAATCAGAGCAGGTAGGACTTTTCATCTAAAACTTTTATTACACCTAAACTGAATCTAAAAGAACCTTGCTGTGGTTGCAGAAGTCAAGGGAAAAAGGCAAAGATGTCTTTGAAACCTGTTGGGAAAGTGTCCTCTTCCTCTAGTGTTGGTCTGGAAGCTGATACTTCTGTCAAATATTTCCCTTACCTAAGTGTCAGAAATGTGGCAGATGTGAAAGTTCCATTTCAGCAGCAGTTTTGAGTTGCTTTGAGTTTGCTGTGCCGTGAAAAAATACTGTGGGGTTGGTTTTTGGTTTTGGTTGTTTTCTCCTCAGAAGCCTAGTGCAGCAAACATAGCTTTTTGGCAGCTTATGCTACACCAGCTTCGTTACAGATATTTGAGCTTTCTAATGGTAATCCCCACTTGTGCAGCTGTCAACCCCCTTCTGTTTATGTCTCTGCTCAGTGACACTCAGTTTTAGCATTTCTGATGTGCACTGGGTGCCAATGGAGAAGTGCCTTTCCTTTGCAGCTCAGGAGAGCACTTCATAGAACAGTTTTGGTTGGAAGGGAAGATCACTTAGTTCTGACACCCCTTGATTCAACACTTGCTATTAGATCAGGTTGCTCAAGGCCCCATTCAACCTGGCTTTGAACACTTCCAGGCTTGGAGGTTCCGCAGCTTCTCTGGGCAACCTGTTCCGTTGCCTCACCACCCTCATGGGGAGGAATTTGTTCCCAATGTGTAATCTAAATTGAGCTTCTTCCAGTTTGAAGGCTTTCCCCTTTGTCCTGTCACTCTGTTTTTGTAAAAAAATCCCTCTCCAGCTTTCCTGTAGGCCCCCTTCAAATACTGGAAGGCTACTCTAAGGTCTCCCTGAAACCTTCTCTTCTCCAAGTTGAACAGTCCTAACTCTCTCAGCTTCTCTTCATAGGAGAGGTGCTCCCAGCTCTCTGATCCTCTTCATGACCCTCCTCAGGACCTGCTCTACAGTTGTGTCCTTGTGCTGGGGGTACCAGAACTGGGCCAAGCACTGCAGGTGCAGGTGGGGTCTCACCAAAGCAGAGAGGTGGAACCCCCTACCCTTAACATGCTGTCTATACTACTTCAGATGTAGTCTGGGATACAGCTGGCTTTTTGGGTTGCAAACACACGTTGCCTGGCTCATATTTGTCTTATTTTCAATCATCACTCAGTTTCTAGAAAATAATTTCTGGGACAGGACAAGCACAGTAACTGTAGAGAGGTGTATAGTACTACCAGTCTGAAAAGGTTCACATGCTGATCCCGATCCTAGACCTTCCTCTCGGGGTGAAGAAGATGCAGGTTTGCTTTTGTTTTCCTGGGACTTGCAGCCTACTTTGTGTTACTGGTTTGCTGGGAACTGGAGACCAATGGCTGATTTTCTCAGGAACAACCAAATAGACAATCATCGGACTGTTACATAGTTGGACCAGTCCCAAAGTGGTCAAGCTCTTTACTCCTCAACCCTCAACATTTGCAGATTGTGTTCTTCTGTTTTTTTGGTTTTTTTTAAGTTGAAACCTTGTTTTGGACAGGTTTCCTTCCAGTCACTGGTGGAAGAACTCCAGAAAGTGTAAGTAGCTGTGCAGATTTAATTTCTGTTTGTTGCCTCTGTCTGTTTCTACACTCTACAAGTGTTTTGCTTCCCAGAAATGATTTGCTTTTAACTGGTTGAAGTGTGTGTGGCAGAAAGCATTATCACTTTGGAAACATGTCGCCTCAGATCAGTACCTTTTGAAAACCCAGTTGCTTTTCTGCTAAACAATTAACTTCAGAAGCCCAGCTTTGAGTAGACAGCAAATTGCTCTGAGTTTTTCAGGTTTTTTTCTTTAGTAGGAACTAAAAGGAGTGAGCTTTGTTCACTCCGTGTGTGTGTGTGTGTGCATTTGAAGTTGATACTTTGATGGAATGTCCAGTGAAGGCTGAATTTAAGTGTGCGATATTTCAGGGATTATGGATACCTTAATTTGCCTTTTTAAGACAGTAATAGCATCTATGTAGCAAGTGAACTAGTGGTTGTATAAAGGCAGTTTGTTCTGTGTAATTCTGTCTTACTTCCCCTACATTTCTCCTGCTTGGTCCCTTTGTGGGGTCCCAGAGGCTTGTGACATGGTAGAAGCAAAGCTTGTCTGTACTGCTTGGGCAATGCATTTGTTCAGCCAGTGAATCACAGAATCAGTCAGGATGGATGGGACCACAAGGATCATCTAGTTTTGACTCCTCTGCCATGGGCAGGGACACCTCATGCTAGACCAGGCTATCTAGAGCCTTATCCACCCTGGCCTTAAACATCTCCAGGCATGGGACTTCCACCACCTCCCTGGGCAACCCATTCCACAGTCTCACCACCCTCATGGTGAAGACCTTCTTCCTGACATTGTCTGAATCTACCTATTTCTAGCTTTGTTCTATTCCCCCTGGTCCTGTCACTACCTGACATCCTAAACCTCTGATCTCTTTAAGGATCCATGAGAAGGATGGGAAAATTAAATCAGTGGAAGAACTCCTACAAGCTGAAATCCTTAAAGTAGCAAGCAAGGAGAAGACTGTTCAGGTACCCATCTCTGCAATACCTTCTTTTCTGTGTCTGTGCTGCTGACTGCTATTTCCTTGTTACTGCATGGCATTCTCTAGTGATGAATTTGTAGCATCCATTCTTGTGGTGTTTTTGTGTTTCCATTGTCCAATCCTGTCTTGTTTTGTCATTGAAAAGGCTTTGACACAGGAAATAGAGGCTCTGAAAGAAGAAGTAGGAAATTCCCAGCTTGAGATGGAAAAACAGGTAAAATATCTTAGTGCCAGAAGTGTGAAACAGCCTTGCCTTGGATGCACTGATCACTTGTTTCTGTTCTAGTGTCTTTTTTTTTACTGGTGAATGTCACTGGGTAAGGGATTTTTTAATGGTAGAGCTACACTATTCTTGGATATAAAGTCATAAATATGTAGTATAACCACATTCCTCTTGGATGCCTGAGATTTTAGGACTGTTAGTATGAATTTTGGCAAGAATTGCTATAACGTAAAAGCATCGTAGCATTACCTCTGGCTGAGTGTATTGCATGCTGTCCCTGCAGTAAATGTGGACCCTTGGGACATCTTTTTATGCTGGCACCTTGAAAATCTCAAGTGCTGAAGGTGCTTCTCTCTTTGGCCTTCCTGTGTTGCTGGAACATACTACAAGCCCAAATAGTATCTGGTTTCTAGGTAAACTGAAGACTCTTTCTTTCCAGTGTGCCAAAAAATCCTGTCTCAGCAGAGTGAGTTTTCCTCTAACTCTCAGGAATGCAGAAGTGGAGGAGTATTGGCTTTTTTTGGTATGCTTGCTGTCTAGCATCCAAAACAACAGGAATGCTCCTTAGGGAGCCCATTCTTCAGGCAGCTTAGTCTATCCTACTGTCAGGAAGTTTGCTTGCTTGTTTGCGTGGAGTGCGTGGGTTGGTTTGTGTGTGTGTTGGTGGTGGATTATTTGGTGGGTTGTTTTGTCTGCATTTTTTTTTCCAGTCCTTCTAGCTACATTCCAACATGTCACCCCTTTTTCTTCTTTCTTCAGTGTAAATGTTTTGCCCTTTTTTAGGCAAAGCTTCCTAGAATGTGTTTCCATCTTGGGCTTTTCCTCCAAAGCAAATTACCAGGAACTGGATAATTTGTGTTTCCTGCCCTAGAACTGACAGAGAGCTCAGAACAAAATGCAGTTCAGAGTTGCCAACTCTGAAAAGCTGCATACAAGGAATGCTTGCTCCAAAGGTGGTGTGTTTTGCACCTTTTGGTCTTCTGCAAGCAGAACAGAGGGTTTCGAGAATGTCAAACTCTTACAGTGTTTTGGTAGAGCACTAAACTAGCTCATTTGGGCAGCCTCCATCTACACAGATAACCAGTTAGGCTTGTATACCAACTTCAAAGGAAATATTCTAACTCTTGTTTCTTCAGTCCATAAATTCCCATTTTAAGGCTGCATAACAGAGAACTTAAGTTGCAGAGAACGTCTAAAAAGCATTTGCTTGTGCAAAGGTCCAAGTAACCAGGAGTGGTCTCTTTAATGCCAGCTGCAATTGTTGCTAGTAAGATGGTTGTCATCATCACTGTCTGCTTCTTCCTTTACCTCTTATGGTGGAAGTGTGCTCCAGTGAGCCTGCTTGTGTTCCCATTTGCACTGTTTCCTCCTCTGGGAGTCACATTTTTAATTTGCAGAAAGTAAATAGTGGTGACACTTGACTTCCCATAATTTATTTTCCCACCAAAAAAAAGTGTGCCTGTTTACACAACTGTAAAAACTAATGCCTATCTGAATAATGTCTGGTGGCTTTTCCCACTGTTTCTCTCTAGAAGAGCTTGTAGCATTTGTCTCTTCTGTGTGTGCATTGAACTCAAGTAGTGGTTTGTTTTTTTAGGTGTCAATTACATCACAAGTCAAAGAACTTCAGACTCTGTAAGTACATTTGTTAGTATGTCTTACCTGCCCTCTCTTCCCTTTGTTTCCCTGCTCCAGTCTGGTTTTAAGTCAGTGTTCTTGCCTGATGTCTGCTTTGCATGAAGTCATCCAGGCTGTTAACACTGGTCTTTGCAGTTGTGTGTCCTTGTTTAGTAATACCTGCTCCTGCCCGAAACAGAAAACAAGGTGATGTGCTCCATGGCTTTGTGAGGCTTAGCTAAACTACAAGGGATTAAATTGAAGTCAGGATAGAAGGACATAGGCAAGGGACTGTGGCAGAGCATTTGCAAAGGAAAAGCTTCGTTGCTTTGAGAGGGTGCCAGAGCCATGGAGCAGGCTGCGCAGAGAGGTTGTGGAGTCTCCTTCTCCAGAGAGATTCCAAACCTGCCTGGACATGGTCCCAGGCAACCTGTTCTCGATGACCCTGCTTTATCAGAGAACTTGGACTAGGTGATCTCCAGAGATCCCTTCCACTATCCTGTAATTCAGTAACATCTGTGCAGTATCTAGGTAGAGAATTGAGCCACCCTTGTGTCCCCAGCTAGGGAGGGGAAAGGAGGTATTTTTAGATGAGGAGAGCACGTGTGTGAGATCCGTGCAATGTGTGTCAGCTCAGAATTTGTCTGCTTTCGCTTAATGAGCAGTACCATTGATCAGGGGCATCTCTTGCTAACCCAGACTGAAGAGGAGCTGTTCACACATCGATATGTAGTGGGTGAAAATTGTGTTTGTGCCTTTGATCAGATAGGCTGCATTCGTTACCTGCTGCAAAGCGCAGGGCGCCTCTTCTTTCAGATAAATAAGAGAGAAGGTTTAAGCTTTGTGTTCAATGCTACAGGCTGAAGGGGAAGGAAAAGCAGGTGAAAACCATGGAGGCCTTATTGGAAGAGAAGGAGAAAGAAATTGTTAAGAAAGGAGAATGGCTGCAGGTAAGCCCCACTGGTATTCCAAAGGGAAATAAGTTCTGTTGCAGTAGTTCTGGCTGTGGAAAAGGTACATTTACTGTTCTGAGCTTACTTTCTTTTTGTCCAAAGGGTCACAAGGATACAATTGCACAGCTAACCAGTAAAGTTCAGGAGTTAGAGCAACAGAACCTGCAACAGCTCCAACAGGTATGGCCTGCAGGGTGGTTGTGGTTTGGGAGTGCTGTTGAGTTGAACTGGAAAATACTGTTTTAGTCCTCTACCTTTCACAAAGGGTTTGCACTGGCTTCAACTTAACAGAGCTATTTTAAATGACACTTGACTAAACTGCAGTGCAGAGAACCCACTGGTTTAGCTGTGCTAATCCAAAACAGGTTTTACATGGATAACAAGTTGCGAAAGCTTTTCTTTAGCCTGGATGATAATATGCTATATGACTTGCTTTAGTGGTCTGAAAACTTTGAAACTCCTAGACAGAATCGGAGCTTGTGTGGTAGGTACCTCCTTACCAGACTGAAGTGGTGTCTCTGTAAGGCTATGGTCATAGAGGAACTCTTGCTGTAACTGAACGTGGCAGCCCATCTTGAAGTGGCTATGCTTGGTTGTGATTCCTTCCTGCCTTGGCCTGGTGCAGAGATTGCAACTGGTTGAAATATTTTGATTTTGATTTCTTGGACTGAACTTGAGAACAGCTAACTGGACATCCTTGGAGTCAAGTGTGACTTAATGGAAGAATTTTTGCAGTAAGGCATTATTGTAGCTCAGTCTGGATTTTTGTTGATGATAAAGGTGAGAAACTGAGTTGCACTCTTATTTAGGGTGGATGTCTAGACAAGGGAAGGGTGGAATGGAGGAAGATGGGCTGGTGTAAAGTTTGGGCTGCTTATTTTTTGTACTTGTGTAATCTTCTGTGTGTTTAGATACTCTCAGGGCAGCAATGCAAAAATTGCTGGCATTTCTTTGGCAATAATCTTGCAAGCTGTGTGATGCCCCTGGTTGTGCAGGGTTGCTGCTAGTTGGAAAGCTTTACTGTGCCATCAAACCAAGATTTGAAATAACTTCTTTTTTTAGGTACCTGCTGCATCCCAAGTCCAGAACCTGGAGAGCCTGTGAGTATGCTTAGTAGCTTACTGAAAATGTGTGTTCAGTGTTGGTATTTGTCTTAAACTGGACTTTATGAACTGGTTTCAGGATTTTAATGGGCTTTGCTAAAATAAACTGTTAGTGCTGATGGGCATACCCCAGCCAGTCTATCTGCTGCTGTGTGCATTCCTGAGTTGCACTGCTCATACAGTGGCAGTAAACGATGGACCAGGGCTCCACTAACCAACGAAATTGCTGCTGCTGCTTCTTGTGTCTAGTGATAATTTCTCTTTATGTTTAGCATGTTTTTAAGAATGTGGGTTTAAGTGCCTGTAGCTGACTCTGTAAAAGCAAAGAACAGATAAGTTTACCATTTTCAGTCTGAGATGCAGTAGCCAGTTCAGCTCCTGTTTTATGGAGAAACACTGCCAGATTTTCCTGTTTTGACTCTGCTTTGTCTGGCTGCTGTAACTCAAAGGAAGGTTGTGTGATGCTGCCAAAAAGGGCTCTGTCTTCAATGCAGCTTTTTCAATGTGCTGCCCTCCCAGTAGAGCTACTGTATAACCACCATGTGGTACTAAAGGCTCCTTTAGGAGACTCTCTGGCACCTTCAGAGCTTACAAGATCTGCTCAGGTGATCAGTTGCTTCTCTTCCACTTGAACTCTGAATGTTTTTGAGATCCACTATGACTACATGTGTGTTTGATATGTGGAATGACTAACCTGCTTCAGGCTGTTCTTAAGCAGCTGTTTGCAGTACATGTTGTTGCAGCTGGCATGTATTGTTAGCTTCCTTGGTTTGGAGCCATAGTGTAATAATTTCTTCTCTGTGTGTGCTCTCCTTTTGGCTGATTGTTTTATATAATACACAAAATTTGTCTTCTGCTGCTGAAAACTGTCCTAGCTATACTGTCTCTTCTTAGCATAAACTCTAACCCTTTTTTCCCCTTACTTTCTAAATCATCTCTGCAGATTGAAAGAAGAAGAAGAACAAATGAAAAAACTGAAAGCTATAGTGGAAGAAAAAGAGAGAGAAATTGCAAGCCAAGTAAAACAGCTACAGGTAAAGTTTAGATAGAAGTGCAAGGAGTGTTGTCTATTCTGAGCATGTATCAAAATGTGTACATGTATATGTATTGTCTTTTGTCTTTCAACAGGATGTACAAAAGGAAAATGAATCTTTTAAAGTTCAGATTCAAGAATTAAAGCAGGAGAATTTCAAACAGGTACAGCTTCCAATTGCAGTGTTACAAGGTGAAGTCAAGGGATATGCTGATAGCTTGTATGAATGATGTGGAAACCTGTAGTTGCATTGACTGTGCAAATCCTGGGCCATCTTCAGGGTTGGATTCCACCAAGCCAGCTTTTCTGGCTGTTGCTTATCTGTTCCTGCTTCCCTTCATGTGCATTTGCAGTCTTGTGCTCTTCCTCAAGCCTGCTCTGTTCTTGTCTGGCTTTCCACCCCTGCCTTTACATGCTGCATCAAAAACAGTGTTCTTCTGACCAAAGTAGGCTGGACAAGACTCCCTTGGAGGCCGAGTGTGCAGCTGCTTAGTGTTGCAGCAGTGCCTGGTTAACAAGGCAGATCATGTCCTGTGCACCCATCTTTGCTGCTGATCTGCTCCTAATGAGTTTCTGATCTTTTGTAGGCATCTTTGGCTGTCCAAAGTGAGGAGCTTCTTCAAGTGTGAGTACTGCCAGGAATAGAATGCAATGTAGATAAGTGTTAAATTCCACTTGCTGCTCAGGAAATTTGAAAGATGAACTAAAAGGCAAATGTACAGTATCAGCATGTGACAAGAGTCTAGTGTTTGAAAAAAATCTTTACTGTCAAATAAAACTTGAGATAATACTCAGGTGCAGATAATACTGCAGACATGCAGCTGCAATGTGTTGTGCCTACATTGTAAGCAAGCCATGATTGATTAATTTTATATGCATGCCAGCTCAGATGTATGCCTGAAGAGTTTAAATGTTAATGTTTCAAGCAAAAATGACAAACTTTTTTTTCTTGAAAAAAAAGTTTGCTCATATTATGAAGTTGGTTGGTTGAAGTTTCTTCCCAGGGAGAACATCTCAGGGGTAGAAGCGTGGTGTAATGTTGAGCTGAAGCCCACTACAGAACTGTGTGGAAGTGAATGCTGTGCCAGCTTACATTGTGCTACACAGATTGCCACTGTCAACCATGCATTTTTGCCTGGCTGAATTATTTTTCTTTAAGGTTAAATGACTTTAAATTGTAGGTATTTGAGAAGGAGTGGTTTTATCCAGCAGGCAGTGCCTGTTTGGTGGTGTACTAGCATGGACTAGCAGAGACTTATCCTTGTCTAATGTGTTGCCTTTCTGTGGCCTTGATAAATGTGTGCATATGCCTGTTGTAGGCAAACAGCTCTACAGTGGGCGTTGGTCTGGCAGCCTGCAGTTCACAGAGCAATAGGAGGGAAATGGTACTGCCAGGTCAGCAGGAACAGTGTTTGAGAGTGTTGCTGGAAGGAGAGGAGAGTTAGTGTATGTCGGTTAGTTATTATTATGTGATTATCATATATGATTATGTGATAGGTTGGACTCAATGATCTTGGAGGTCTTTTCCAATCTGGTTAATTCTCTGATTCTGTGAAATGATGTCAGTGCTTCAGTTGATTTTCTTCTATGGCTTCTGACTTGCTTATGATTGTTTTTGCCAATTCAGGGTTGCAGGGAAAGAGAAGGAAATCGCCAGTCTCCAAAGTGAGCTCGCCTCTCAGAGAGATGCTTTTGAGCAACAGAGGAAAAAGAACAACGTAAGGAAATTCTTCCCCCACCTCCTTAAAAAAAAAAAACCCCACAAGAAAAAAACAAAACACAAAACCCCACACAACTAACAAGCAAACCCCAAAGAACAACCAGACCTGTGTGCACATACTCCTCAATGCCTAGAGCATTCTGCTGAGAACATGTTTCTGGCAGTTGTCTGCCATATTGTCCTCTTCCCTTTTCTTGGGAGTGACTAAACATAACTTTACTGCTCCGAGTCTTGTCAACTCTTTGACAAATTGCTCATTTGATGAGAAGGATGAGACTTGCTGGCTGCAGCAAGCTCTCAGACTTGAATTCAAGCCCTGTTAGCCCTGCTCAGAAACATGTGCTTTGCCAAGAGAAGAGGAGATGTGGGAGAATGAAGGGAACTGCTCTGAATTATGGCCCTTGTATGGGCACATGAGATATTACCTCCAGATCTGACTCTTCCTGTTCCTAGAAGTGACTAATCCTGATCTGAAGGAGGTGAAGTGAAGCCTTCCTTTACAGCAGATGCTGATGGTGCAGTATGGATTGTTTGTGGGTGAAAGTAAGGATGGCATCTTTGCATCACAGATTTGTAAAGTTATCCTCCTTGTAATATTTAACTTGTGAAGGGCAAGAGAATGGCATCTTCTAAGTTATGTTGAAGAAAACTGTTAAAATACAGGGGACTTAGCTCACTTGTCTCCCCTTGATAGCCTATAAAATCCAATGAATACCATGCAATAAGCTTTATGACTTTAATATAAAGAAGATACTCAAGAGAAATATTGTGTGTGAGCTTTTGGGCAAATAATGTTGCTTAAGCACTGAAATGAAGTAGAAGGAAGTGCTTGGGTATTCTTGGAAGACAAATGAGCTGGAAAGGTAGAACATGCATGCTTGTTTCCTGGGAAATTGCAAGATCTAAGTATCCTTCATAGTGCAGGCAGAAATCTGACTGCTGCTAAAGGCAGACTATGCCTGTAGGTCCCAGCTTTCCACACTGCAATTTTACACGGTTTTATTGTGTTGTTATGTCCTGTGAAGCAGCCCTTAGGATAGCAGACAAATACTGGTAAAGTAAAAACTGGTGCGGGTACATGCTAGGATTTGGATGCCACTTTGTGTGGTGAATTAGCAAAACAGCCTTTCAGAAACAGCTATTACCTGAATCAGATTACTCTGGGGGTTGAAAAGAAATAATAAATCTAAATCCTAAGAACTATAATCTCCTCCCCACAAGGCCCACCATCCTTCCTAGGTAAGAGCTGTGAGGCTCTCTTTAGAAGAGCTCCTAGCCTCCTAACTGAGCTTGCATGTTGACATCTTGTGGAGTACACGTTTGATGACCTCGCCAAGAAAGATGCAGGAGCGCAGCGCGACACAGTGGTGTTTCCCTGCGGATCTAAGCTGTGCTTGCCACTGGAGAGATTCCTAAAACCTCCCAGGAGGGCTGGTGAGCAGCAAACCAGTTTTCTCTGAGTAAAATGGGTAAATGCTGCAAACAGAGGCCCTGAGCTTTGTGTTTCTAAACCCAGCCCTGGCTTAATAGGTTTGGGCTGAGGCCCAAGGATTTGCGCAGCTCAATCTAGTTGCAACATCAGTGGCGTAAATGTGCACACCTCCATCTATACTCGGGTCCATGCTGGGTTCTGCAATGCCACATGCCTAACACTCTGTTCTGTAATCTGTGGTTTGGTGTCTGTGTTCCTCACTACTTTTGGAAACTTCCCTCTCTTCTTCTTACAAGTGCAGTCAAAGTGTGGGGTTGCTGTAGTGATATGCTCTGCAGTAACACTTGGATCAGCTTAGGCTATGGGGGCAGGTTGAACGGAAATTGGTGTTTCCCCCCCCACACCCCCTTTTAATTCCAACTCTTTGAACATCAGACTTGTTTTTGCTAGTGTATCTCATCTTACCCAGCAAAATCATCTTGCAATAACCAGCATTTAAATGCAAATGGTGGAATTGAATGCAAATATATCTCTGAAGTAAAAGCAGAAAAAGTTTGAATATTGGCTGAACTGAAATCGTTCTTTCTAAAAATGATTAGGACCTTCGGGAGAAAAACTGGGAAGCAATGGAAGCATTGGCATCAACTGAAAAATTGCTGCAGGACAAAGTGAACAAGACTGCCAAGGTTGTAATGTTAACTGCTAGAAACGATGCATTAAGCTAGAAAGAGATCTGCAGCTGATTTTTTTGAAATGAAATGGAGGCATTTAACTTTTACTGCAATTTAAATATAGTCTGTTCTGAGTGGTCATTCATATACTCTCACCTCTGCTCCTTCCTGTGATCTTTGGGTTTTTTGTTTTTTTTATTTAATCCTTGGTTTGTGGGCATGCTGATTTTTGATTTGTTTGCATAACTGTGAGAGCTGTTGTGAATCTGTTGTTCTTTGTGGGTAAGCTATGGAACAAGAACTGCTGGTGAGCCACCTGCTTTCATCTACTGGGCTTTACTGTGTTTTAATACATTTATTGGAGTCATGAAGACCTAGAACTAGATCATTATCTAAAAACCTGGGAACTTCTCAGAAAAACTGTGTCACCACAGCTGTGAAGTTCCTTCTTGAAAACATGCAAAGCTCGACAGGTCCTGTCAGAGCTCATGTTCAAAATAATGCAGGGTGCAAGTCATTCTGAAAGGAGCTTGAATTTGCTCTGAGCCTGATTGAGTGTTAATTGTCACTGCAGATTTAAAAAAAAATAAGCAAAAACCCCCCCAAAAATCAACCAAACAAACCCAAAACACAACAAAAGAAAAAAACCCAAACAAAACCCAACAAAACCAAGCCCCAACCAAACAAAAAACCCAAACCAAGCAAACCCTTGCACCCTCCAAAAACATGAAACAAATAAAATCACACAAAAAAATCTGGACCAAAAAGCATGAAAATTATTTCAAAACCAGAAATCAGGTAGCTAGAAGCAGAGGAGCTCCAGGTGGGACTGTGTGTCTGTGTTTTAGAGATGTCTCTGCTCTTCGCTCAGCCCCACGGTCAGAGAAGTTGTGTACCTGCTTTTGCTGTGTGCTAACACTTGCCTGCTTTCTCTTGCAGTCTGAAGACTCCACCAAACAACCTTTTGCCCCTCCTTCGTGGCTCCTAAATTGCTGCAAACTAACACACTTAGCACAGCTTCACACCCTAATGTCTCCTGTCCATTTCTGTCCCTGAATCTCAACTTATTAATGCCACCGATTTCTTGCAGCAGAAGAACTCGGAACAGCAAGACACAATAACACTGTTGTCAAGGGGGAGGGGGGGAGAAAACACCACCACCAAAATCAGTGAAGAATTTTTGCTGCCTTCTGTGCAGAGTTTCAGGCTTTCTGCATTTTAAGCTTATATGGGAGCTTGAACATCAGATGGCTTAATTAAACCAATCTGCCACGAGCACAGCAAACAAATGTCCTGTGGCTGGTCTACTTTTAATGTTAAATAAGTGGAATGATAGATCTGTGATGCCCTTGGCTCTGTGTGTTTCTATTTACAGAGCAATGACAGATTGTCACACAGCTCTACTAATTATTTCCCATTGCATCTGAGGTTGGGGCAGGAGGGTGTAAGGATCTCCCTCTTGAGTACTTGAAAATTTAGAAGCTACATTCTTGCTTTCTTGGCCTGGTTCAAATGTGCATTAACACAAAGTTTCCTTTTGGTTGAATTTGCCATTTTTCATGTGGTGACATTAATTTCCCCTTCTAAATTTTTTTAAAGTATGGATTAAAAATAAAAATAAAATCATCAATTGACCCAACTTCTTGCTGTTGGGATTGCTCAACCTGAGTGGCAGAGTTCTTGTGATCTGCAGTTTCTCAGCACGGTGTAGTTTGTGTTGTGAACAAGTGAGTGGT
>VWYK01042203.1:1219-34569 GCA_013399775.1 Semnornis frantzii | reverse complement strand
AACCCTGACTGATTCGATGATTCAGTTTCTGTATTCTGACCGACTTCTGCTGCCTGTTTATAAAATTGGCTTGAACATGATTGTTAGGATGGTATGTCTCTTTGCTTTCCAGTGTTTTCTGTACAAATATTGTTCATGTTCAGCACACGTAGAAGACATATTTGTGTCTTCCACCAGAACAAAAATTTTTGTGAATACGCTTAATTATAGGTCCCACACCGTTTTAAGCAAATGAAAAGTAATTCTCACAAAGACAGGAAAAGGTCAAATATTCAGCATGTGAAAAATCAAAATGTTAAGTCTTCATTCAGCAGGTTTTTTCTGTGCAGACAGACCCCAAACTAAGTCTGGAAAAAGAATGTGATAGTCCTAGTAATAAGAATTACCTTGAGTGAGATGATGTGTGGAAGGATATTACTCTTTTCAGTATTTGTGGTAGTTCACCGAAATTTGTTATGCTATCTTGGTGTCACTTACCGGCCTTCCTGGGGGCCTACAGGAAAGCTGGAGAGGGACTTTTTAGGATGCCAGGTAGTGATAGCACGAGGGGGAATGGAGCAAAACTAGAAGTGAATAGATTCAGATGGGATGTTAGAAAGAAATTCTTCACCATGAGAGTGGTGAGACATTGAAACAGGTTGCCCAGAGAGGTGGTGGAAGCCACATCCCTGGAGGTTTTCAAGGCCAGGCTTGGATGTGGTTCTGAGCAAGCTGATCTAGTGTGAGGTGTCCCTGCTCATGGCATGGGGGATTGGAGTTAGATGATCCTTGAGATCCCTTCCAATCCTGACAATTCTATGATTCTGTGGTAGTATTTTCAAAAAAGAAGAAAGATAGTAAGATGTCTGACATTAAACAGCTTTTCCAAGAATGACATACAAATCTAGGAATGATACTCAAGATACTAGTGTCTGAAATGCTACAAACCCAAGACCTCAAACAGATATACTGGTAGTAGTAACTGTAAAATAGTAGTGTTTCTTTTTAATTGGAAAAAAAAAATTGAAGCCTATTCAACTTTTTGCAGCCTTTCTGAGCATCTGTGCAGAGTTTGGATAGTGGTGGTTTGCAGTCTGCAATGCAGGCTTAGCTTCCGTGTCCAAATAAGCTCTTAGAGAATGCTGAGATGAGAAAGGAAATGGTTTTAGAAGCATACATTCCACCTTCTCAGTGGTCAGTGTAGTAGTGAGTTTTTCAGAGGCTTTGCTTGGAAATGGTGTCTCTAGCATGTCCAGCTGTCATGATGTACTACCCAATAGTTTTACTTCTACAGCTGAGATTCATCTGCAGTATTTCTTTGTTATGATTGATGAGTCCAACACTAAAATTGGAAAAAAATAAAAAGGCAAAAGAAAATTAGTTAAAAAATTAACTTCAGTAGTCATTTGTTTGCATTTCAAGTATTTCCTTTACATGTGGTAAGTGTGAGATACATGTGTTAAAGAGCATTTGTAATGTTTACCTTTCTTTAGAAAAAGAGAAGGGAATTTTCAGAACTGTTGTTTCTTCTGTTTAAGAGCTAGAAACAATTGACATCAGACCATGAAGATGAAATGATGAAATGCAATACCTGTGTCAGGTCTCTGTTTTTACCTATTGGCAAACTTTCTTCAAGTTGCAGAATTTTGCAGATTTTAAAGGTGAAAAAAAGAACTACAAATATATTCTCCGTTTTCCACTAGAATACCTTAGTAGATGTCCTTATTTCTCACTTCCTTCATCTTATAAGAAAATATTTATTCCTCTACCTTTTTTATCTCTTTGCCCTTGTGAAACATGCCCTAGCAGTTTGTTGGTTTTGCATGAGTTTGGGGTAAAGAGTTTGGAAAGAAATAGGAGACGATGTTCTTACAAGTTCTTCATCTTACTCCCCTATTTAGCAAAGCCTCTTAAAATCATAAGGAAAACATCCTTCCTATCAGAAAAGCAACTTTTGTGGCTGTATCTGATCTTTCTGATGAAGTGTACTACAGCTTCTGGTCAGCTCACATTCTTGGATTTCCTTCCTGTTGAAGCCATCAGAAGTGCTAAGGAACAGATACATTCAGGCGTACCTGAGTTTTGCTCTAACTCCAAGTTAAAATGCAATCGAATAGTGCAGCTGGATCTAGGAGCTAATAGCTAATCCTAGATCCCCCTACTCTAGAAATACTTTATTAACCAGATAAAAGAATCTTCTTATAAGAAATAAAGGTATCAGACTAAAAGATCACTGGCACCACCCCTGCAAACCTGACCAAGATCCTGTCAAAGGCTCCCTAAATCCTTCAAGTCCTTGTGGTGGGAATATAGATACAGTTCAATTATTGCTTTAATATACAGTGCCCTCTGTGTTTTTCAGTGTGAGGGCTGTGTTGTGTTCTCTTTCTCAAACAAAGGAAACTATTTTGCTGTCAAAATGTAATGAAGTAATGATATTTTCACTTGCAATTTATCATTATATTTTCTGTAATATTTGTGGGCCTTTTTTTTAAACATTTTTCAGCTGTTCCCTGTGGCACAGAGGGAATGTTAAGTCACAAAGAATAAATAATTCAGGCTTGTTTACCGTAGTCGGTAAAAAAGTGGTGGTGTTTTGTGGTGCTTTGTTGGGTTTTTTGGGGTTCTTTCAAAATATCAGATTATAGGTAAGACTTACTTTCAAATGGAAAACAAAATTCTAGAAGCTTTTGACAAAATGGAAAAATGTATGGAGTGGCATTGAATTTCTGAGAAATTGAATAATATGTATGTTCAACATTTTCATATAGTGCACCCTTCTACTATTCATCATTTTCATTTATTCATGAAATTTGAACAGTTTAAATAGCTGGAAGGAGAAGAATGTATTATGCCTGGAATGAATTGAACAAAGACAATTTAGAGCCATTAGAGAACTGAAAATAAAAGTGCCCATCTTAATGCTGGCATCTTCTGGACAAATGAAGGACTAAATGCAGTGTAGGCTTCAAAGCAGTTAAATGCTAATGTGATAGCGAGCACTAAATAAATTTTATCAGAAGTCAGAAATGTGGTGTTCCTCAGATTTGTTAAGATTTATGTGACTGAAAAGTCTTGGCCACTTGCTCTTTGTTAAACTATAATGCGTGCGAGTGACAGAAACAAATTATTTTTTTTTTTTAAGTAACAAAACCATGCAAAGAGCAAAACACAGATTCTGACTTCCATTAGCTTCATGACAGGGTACAAGCAGACCGTCTACCTAGAACAGTTTCTTCACTTTATAAGCTCAGTTTAGCTGGCATTTGAGGAGAAACTGGCTCAGTCAGATCTATTATGTTTACAACTTTAGAGCTGAGTTGGGAAAAAACAAAGACTTCTGAAAAAAATGGCAATTTGATCATCATTATTTCTCAAATGGCTCCTGTTTGTTCAAGGCAACTGAAATAAACAATCCATGTGATATGTTCCCATCTACTTCAAAGCAAGTCATTTAAGCCTTTAAGGAAGCCAGATAGACCAAACAACTTCTTTGTGAATGTCTAAATTATTTTAGCTCTGTCCAGAAATTTCTAGCAGCTTAATCTTTACTTGTAATTCATCTTTAGATAATAGTAAATTTCAAATTTATCTGAATCTGTTAATTATTTTTTTTCTTAAACATAGGGCTACATTACCAGGAAATTTAATAAAGACTGAAGCTAAGAATAGAAAGTCTGATTTGGAAAGGATGTTCAATATTATCTATAAAATCCAATCAAAATGCGGAAAACTCAATTCACCTTTTTCCCCTCCACTCACCCAGAAGTCTGCTACTAGAGCATTTCACTCAATCTCTAGGTGCTGTAGTCTTCCTCCCTGTAAACATGTAAGGCTAATTCCCCAGCTAGCGTGTGCCAGAAGAGCTCTGTTTAATCAATGAAGCCTTGTCACTGCACACTGTCAGCAGAACCTTTAGCAGTGTTTTTAATCAAAACTTCTCTAAGTCTTCATGCTTGCATTCTTGTTTTGTGACACCATAATCTTATAATCAAAACTTCCAAATTTCTTTCGGTCCTTATTAATTCTCTTCAAGATTAACCATCTTAAAGGAGGTCAGCCTTGAATGAAATGGATTGTAATGAGTGCTGGAGTGTGTCCAAAGAAGGACTATAAGGACCATCAGAAGACTGGAGCACCTCTCCTGTGGAGACAGCTCTCTCAAGAGTTGGGATTGTTCAATCTGGAGAGGAGAAGGCTCCAGGGAGACTTTATTGTGGCCTTCCAGTATCTGAAGGGGGCCTACAAGAAAGCTGAAGAGGGAATTTTTTATGGTGGCAGGTAGTGATAGGCCTGTGATGGGACAAAACTAGAAGTGGGTAGATTCAGATTGAATGTTAGAAAGAGGTTCTTCACCATGAGAGTGGTGAGACACTGGAACAGGTTGCCCAAGGTGGTGATGGAAGCCCCATCTCTGGAGGTCTTTAAGTCCAGGCTGGATGTGGTGGTGAGCAACCTGGTCTAGTGGGAAATGTGCCTGCCCATGGCATGGGAATTGGAGCTACATGATCCTCGAGGTCCCTTCCAGCCCTTACAATTCCATGATTCTGTGAGTTAATTGGAGAGAGGATGTTTTCTGTGGAAGTTTAAAGCAGATGCTACGTTTATCAGTTAGGAAACAAAAGTATTTTCTGCTTACAGGGTACATTCAAGACTTTAATTTTCTTGTAGCACTCTTTCCAAGCTATTGTCAGTTGACTTTCTAAAACCAGCTCTGTTTTCATTGGCCATCCTGCAGCCTGTATTTCATCACTGAAGCTTGCAGAGTTCAATGAAACAGTAATCCATATTTCTATGTTTGAGCCTGCAAGTGGATAGTGTATACCATAAATTTTGTACTCCTGCATGTAAAGTCCATACTATTCATTGTGGGTGACATCTACAGTAGTCGTTATTACTCATTTTGTATATGGACTTGTCTTTAAAATGTGCCTTAAATAATGTCACAAAAAGGCAGAACTATCTTTTGAAGTCGTGACAACTCACTCGTTGGATCACCTCATCCTCCAGTCTGTATTGATAATGAGGATTGTTCTGGCCTAGGCGCAGAACCCTGCACTTGCTCTTGTTGAACCTCATGAGGTTCACCTAGGCCCACCTCTCCAGCTTGTCCAGGCCCCTCTGGATGACATCCCATCCCTCCGGTGTATCAACAGCATCACTCAGCTTGGTGTAATCTGCACATTTGCTGATATTGCACTCAAGCCCACTGTCTTTATCATTGACAAAAATATTGAACAGTACAGGTCCCAGTGTGGATCCCTGAGGGACACCACTTGTCACTGCTCTCCATCTGGACTTCAAGCCATTGAGCACTACCCTCTGGATGTGACCGTCCAACCGGTTCCTTATCCACCGAAAGATCCTTCTGTCAATGGTAGTCTGTAACTTAGGAACTGTTGGCATGTCATCAATGGTAAATTCAGTGTGTTTGACCACAGTGGTGCTACTTTTTTCAAGTACATTGCCATGTAATGGTGTCTGCTGTGTCCCTGGTGTACACATTGCTTAATGTCTAGGACATCTTCCATGTCTGACTTCTCCAGATCACAGCAGCTGGAACCACAGCAACTTGCCCAAAGTGTTATTGCTTGCAAGATCAGTGGTCTCTGTTTTACTGTACACACACCATTTTCTGAGTTACCTTCTCTTGTGATGGAGGTAAATGCACTGTATTTGATGAGATTGTTGCTTCTAGCAGTAATTAACACCTGCAGAATGTGTTTTCTGTTGTCTTTTTCTTGTTTTAAAGAAGCTGAACTTAAACAGGCAGAGTCGAAATGTTGTCCTAAACCCAAAATTCCCTGGTGTGAGTCAGGAAGGGCACATCTAGAGATTCTGATAATAGAAACACTGGCAATAAAATAAATTAATTAATAAAAGGACACTTAGGTCTACCTTAGCAGTAAACTTTTGATTTTTTTTTTAATTGTTTGATGTTTGTAGAACTATAGTTGCAGTGATAGTGTAAGGGAAAGTTTTGGGTGGTGGTCATTTCCAGTAGTAATAGCATAAACTAAGACATACAGCTTGTTCAGGTTTTTATGTGACCTCATAAAAAGTAGTTCATTTCTTTGTTCATTGCTTCATTTCTTTATACTGTCATTATATTATATTTTCCCTTCGTGGTTTGTTCCTGCCTAAAGCTTTTCTGAATTATCTGATTTCATTCTACTAAAATCTACAAAAGGTGCTCTTTGCTCTCAAGGAAATTACTGTAATGACACACATTTCTGCCTTATTGTGATGGAGATAAAGGAGAAGATATACCTTGGAACAGATAACTGCATTCTGACCTCTATATTCTGTGTTCGTACTTGCTCTTGCTCCTTAGAAATGAGAGCACCTGTCCGTCAGTAGGAGTTGAGCTGTGAATGGATGAGGCTTCCACAAGTAAAGACATGGAAACCAAGTCTTATGAGGAATGACTGAGGGAGCTGAGACTTTTTTTCCTGGAGAAGATGAGGCTAAGGCGACTCCTCATTGTTCTTTACAAGTATATGGAAGGAGGCTGGAGTGAGGTGGGACTTTGTCTCTTCTCTCTAGGTTCAAGTAATAGGACAAGAGGAAATGGCCTTAAGTTGCACCGGGGGAGGTTTAGATTGAATATTAGGAAAAAATTCTTACTGAAAGAGTGGTCAGACCTTGAAACAGGCTGTCCAGGGAGGAGTCCTCATCCCTGTAGGTGTTAAAAAAAACCCTGTGTAGACATGACACTTCACGGTTCAATGGCCATGTTGGTGGTAGGTCAGCAGTTGGACTCAAGGATCTTAGAGGATTTTTCCAACCTAAACAATTCTGTGTTTCTGTGTATTCACAGGACAGATCAGAGAGAGGCTTCAACCAGGGAATAAGGCCATACACCTTGAGGAGAAACATCTTTTTGGGCACAGCGGTAGCTTTGTCAGGTTTGCTTGTCAGGTATCTCTCTAGTCTACTTGGGTAGTGTCTACAATGTGGAAAGGTACCCCACAAATTTACTTGTCTCTCTTACCTTTGCCACAGTAGGGAAGGTCAATGGAGTTTCTATACAGAGGAGGCCCACAGGATCAAGCCTATGCTCATCTTATCTGCAGGAAAATTGTTCCTCTCTGCAAAAACTATTTTTGCATGCTCCAGACCTCCTTGAGCTTGGTGAAAAGAATAATGAAGATAAGAGGCTTGATTTTATACAGCTAGAGCAAGTGTTAGTTTTCACACACAACTTGGAAACCTTGGAAACACAAGGTACATAAACAATGAAAATGTTGTTCTTACGTGCTCATTAAATAGGCATTTGAGACTAGAAGTGCAGCAGCTCTGTTGGCTGATGCAGTGATGGCAGGAATGTCCCATGCTTTAGGATAATTGCTCTAATTAAAACAGGTGTGCCTCCACATGGCAGCAATTTAGCTACTTTGTCATCTCACTCCCAGGTTTACAAGCAGGCTTTTATAATTTTAATTTCCATTAGTGGAACATCTCTGAGAACCACCATGACTGAGTTGAAAACATTTTACATTATCTGCAAGTAGTTCTAAAGTGCTTTCTGCTGTCCTTCCCGTGAAGAATCCATTTTGGCTTCCTTCAGGGGATTTGCCTTGCAGAATTCCAGCAACCAAGAGCCAGAGACACATTTTGAAGCACATTTATTGGACGTGTCAGGTGCACTGACTGGGAAAATCAATGCCTCCTGGATGGGTGAGGGGCATTTCAATATGCTAAGGCCACTGATTAGTGCTGAATTAAATGTTCTCATTCTGTTTCTAAATGTTAAATATCAGGGGTTGTCTGGAGTGCTAATGAAACTTTTTCTATAGTTGCTTTTTGTAGGTGATTAGGGGAAGCAATATGAAGAGAGCAATAGCTTAATCGTTGTAGAGATTGCAAGGGGGACAAGAAACTAAAGGTCCTCCGTTTCTAGATTTTCATGAAAACTGATATATGTGCTTGGCATCCTCATCCTACATACAGCCTAAACAGAAGCAGTCATCTGGAGATTAGAAGAAAGATTTTGCAAGTCTCTTATGTTTCTCATGCTCCATTTTTCATCGCTGTGTTGTGACCCTTGGCTATACCCATGTTTTCATTCCACAGAGTGAAAGGAATATAGGGAAATGAGAGAGCAGAGGAGATGCCTTGGAAGGAAAAGAGACATTTTTTCAAAACACGGGAAATTTTAAACCACATGGATTTCAGCTAGAAGGCACATCTCTGTGGAATGGAAACTCAGGGGATAGTGTTATACCTTCATGTTGAATGACATTTGATTTGAACAATGAAACTAGAATCTGAAGATACATTAGGCTTTTGTTTAACCAGATGAGTTTAGCGGACTTCTAAAGTATTGAATTTCTCCACTCTCTCTCTCTTTACCTGGAAAAAGCTACTACATTTTGTGTAATTTTATAGCATGAGGACATACTCCAATAATCCTAGTGAATGTAGTCTGTTATTCACAAAACAATTAAAGATGCAATGGCTGTCATTCCATATTGCCTTATGTTGCCCCATTTTGTCATCAATATATTATGAGAAAGTGAGCAAGAACTTCTGTTCTATGGTTTTCCGCTCCTCCTTCGAGGTATTAAGCAGCTGTACATACTTGACAGATTTTTCTTAGAGGTTGATAGCTTCTTACATACCGGCAGAATTTGTGCCTTGTCTTTTCCTTTTAAGGCTGCCATTTGCATGAAAATCAAACAACTTCCCAAAGTGAGGACATCTGTGACAAGAAGAAATGAAAGAGGAGAAATTTCTTCTTTCTCTAGCTGTTGGTCCTCTCATTCCTCATACTGTTTGAGAACAGTTTGAGAGGGAGTTTTCTTCTTGCAGGTATCAAAAGCTAATGTAAATGAGGCAAGGATATACAAACAAACTGGGTTTACTTTTTCATTTGTGTTAACTGCGGCAAGCTTGTTATATGGTCATAGGAATTCCTGGACCTCTGAACGAACGACAGGGAATTGCACTGTTTTGCTCCTGTACCCTTACTGGAGAAGGTTGTGGATGACTCCAGTAACTATGGTGATCCACCTTTTGGTTAGAACTTGGGTAAACCTTAGTGTTCAAGTGTCACTTCTTTAAACCAATGCATCTGAAGGCAGTGGGACTATACAACCAATCTTTAAACCCTAACCTACTGAAATCAGCCTTATTTAAAAGTCAAAGTATGTTAATGCTGATTTGGTGGAAACAGTTGTAGTAAAAGGCAGTAATCTAGAAGTAAAGCACATCATCTACAAACGTTAAACCTTTAAAAGGCAGGGAATAAGTTGGCATCTGTGCAGAGGACTTCCTTTTCTGAATCTAGCTGGTTTATTATAAAAATCAGTTTTACCAAGTATTGCTTGTTCACTTCTAAACACACAGAAATTCTTTAACAAGATTACAGGATGCATAAACTGAGGTACCTCTTTAAGAGCAGCCGCCAGGACCCGATGTTTGATTTGTTTCCTTTGCCTTCCTCATGTCTTTCTCTGCATTATGGAGTTCTTGAGATTTCTGTTCACTTTCTAATATACTTGCTGGTTTGTCATTTGGGTTTTTTTTTTTTCCCTATTCCCTTTCTTGTTCGTTTCTATGTTGAGTCTTGTTTTGGTTTTGTTTTTTCCCTTTCATACATTAACTTGTCATTTAAAAAAAAAAATGTTCTTTTGCCTTATACTATGCAAGTTCTTGATTCCTCCTTGGTCACACTAGTCTGTAAAGATCTTCTCTTGGTTGGTTCTCAAGATGTTCAGCAGGTCTTTTCAAAGAAGGCTTCAGATGACATCTTGCAGGAGATGTGATTTTTCTGGTGCAACCCAGCAGCAATTACAGAACAGTTTTGTTTGTTAGAAGAACCCTTTCAGGTTATGGATGACTACATAAATTCTCTCACTGCGTTTTATTGCTGAAGTGATATATTTTATCTCTATCTTTGAGTTTGTTTCCAAGTAGAAGTAGTTGAAGTATGGCTGAATTTTGTCAGGATATTTTAGTTTATAATACATTAAATGTCAAGGGAACAAAATTCATCTCACATTATACTCCAAGTGCAGTAACTACAATGAAATAGTCAGTGACAGATGAAAACCAATGAGGAGTTGAAACTTCTGGTTAAAAAGTTAAGCCTTGTTACTGTGTATTCTGTATTTGGTAGTGTTGCATCAAAGCTAGACTTCAGCTTTCATTTCAGGTTAAAATAATACTGTTTTGAAAGGTAAGTTTTAAGTGGGCTTTAATTTTCAAGTAAGCCACATTCAAGCATCTACTTCTTAGTAAAATTTCCGAAGGCGAAAACTTTATGCAGCTGGAAAAAGCAAAGACACATGGAGTATATTCTAGTAGGGAATTTTATAACTAGTCCAAGGGTAAACTTGAACTCTACTTTTGAAGTCAGGCAATCATTTCAAAATAGTGATATTTCATTTTTTAATACAGTTCTGGGAAGTTGAAGATGTAGGTCTTGCATTCCTGCTTTATATCAAATTTAACCCTGAATTTAGGAGTCAGATTACTGGCAGAAAAAAACATACAAATGTATCATTCGAAACAACCCCTTATTTGTTTTCCCACTGGTAACCCGACAGCACTAACTACTTTCTCCAAACCAATAAACATTGCACCAAAATGCAGCACGAAGTACCTCATTCATACGAGTCTCTCAACAGTATCACTCTTCCCTTTCTATAGATAGAAAAGACAAATTCAATATAGCAACCACAATGAATTTAAGTTTGATGAGATGTATGTTGCAGAGCCTGTTTCATCAAGTGCAATAGTAGATATGTTTCAGTCTCTTTTATACAAATAAAGCTTTCTTTCCCATATATAAAAATCGTTATAGTTAAAAAGAAGCGAAACTTTCAATAAACGTCTTAAACCCCCTTTCTTATTCACATTTAGCTAAGATTAAAGCTGTAGACTTGGGTGGAAATACGCTGTATGGAAATAGAATCTCTTCACCTTCTTTTATCATTTTAGTGCAACTCCTTCACTTTTTTTCTTGAGAATTTTTTGTGTACCCAAGCTTTGTACTCTGTATTTGCAAAGGGAACTTTACCCTTATGTATATTTTTTATTATGATTATCGTATAATGTCATCTTATTAAGAATATTTCTACCAAAGAACTTGCAACTTTAAGCATAGCACACAGGGACGTCTCCAACTGTGCCCGAATGGTTTGGTCTAGCAGTTTTTCTCTGCTCTGGGTTTTGAGAATAGATTCTGTGTGCTTCCAGTATGCACAGAGATGAGGTGTAATTGTGTCTGTCCTTCTACATGGAGAAGAAGCTTAGGCTCTTGACAAAGAGGATGCTATGAAAGACACCAGCAGATCCCTATTATGCACCAATCAGGACACGATGATTTGATGAAACTACCAAAAAAAAAAAAAATTACCATCCACTTGAAACATGGTTTTTTTTCCTCCTTGCAGTTCCACTTAGCTCTGTCCTTGTTGAAGTCTATCATAATGCCTATGATCCTTGAGGTCCCTTCCAACCTTACCATTCTATGATTCTATAATAGAAGGGAACATGCTGAACATTGAACTTAAAATGAGACCTTTTCACTAAAGGCCTTAACATGAAGTTTCCATGCATATTTGAGGTAATCTCAAGTGAGTTTTAAGTTAAATAGTGTACCAGGTTAGGGTGGATCCCTCCCCTGGTAGGATGAACTCAACACAACACATATTGGGTTTTTTTTGTGAAGTCAGGAAAAAAAAATATATATATTTCTTATAGCTTAAACTAAATATAACAGTATAGGGAAAAATTACAACTACTACAAGAGTATAATAACCTGAGGGAAGACAGGGAAGGGGTCAAGCGGCGGCGAAAGCAGCAAAAGCAGCAGCAGCAGCCAAAACAGTGGCAGGGGAAAATAGCAGCAGGTGCAGGCAAAACAGCCAAAGCAGCAAGGGGAAGATACAAGCTGTGCTTCCAGACATAAAGCTTTTGATGCTCCAATGAGATTATATTAACTTATCCATTGTTGTCATTCTATGACCTATCCCCAGAATGTCGTCCTGAGAGTTTCCATCACTAAGTTTTTGTCTGTTTTGAATTATTATTTTTTTTTTTTTAATGTCTGAGGTAGGAATCTAACTCAAACGGCCACACTTAGTGAGCATTCTGAAAAGGCAAGGAGAGTTCACAAAAGCAAGAAAGAGGAAGAATGCTAAGTGTTCTGCAAAGCCTCTGTTGCAGTGGGAAAAATAATCCACTTTACGAACTGCAACAAAGGCAAGGCTGAGAGTCACCTCATGGCAGCCTGAGGTTAGGGAGCGTATTTCTGAGAACAGGTACTTCTTTTAGCTTGCAGAAATAGATAAAATTAAGTTCCGTGCCCAGAAGTTGGAACTAAGCAAATTCAGCTAAAGTGTAAAGAATTTATTCTTTAATGTTCTGTGAGAATTAAGTGTCATTTTAAATCTATACTTTTAAGGGACCTCTACAGTGCTTTTAGTAAATTGAGAATGAAACTAGAAGGTCCTTTCCTGTGATGAGATTCATTGTGGTCAGACTGAAGGAGCTTTAAACCTCACAGCACTGATAATATAATTTCTTCTTTTGGAACTGTACAGCAAGCTTCACGGCTTTGTCTGTTAGTGTGTGAAAGCTGTGGAAAATCAAATGGAAATCACAGGCTACCGTATTGAGCATGCCCCTATTTGCCTATGGCAGAAAACATTTCAAAAAGATGAGTATTCACTTATGTCAGCTGTCTTACAAACAGTTTATAGACGTAAAATGAACTTAGGAGGCTAAGCTATAGCATCCCTATTCTGCAAGTGTCAGGTAGCCTTCAGATGGGTGAACTTTGAAATACCTCATGAATAAAGGAAAAACAAACAAAATTTGGAAATAATTGCTTCCTAAAAGAAAGGAAGTTCAGTAATTAAAGCAGTAATCCTGGACTAGAGATCTAGGTTTGGTTTCTGAAATCATTACAAAAGCTTACGCAGGATCCGCGACAGACTGTTTAATTCTCTTTAACTCTATCTGTACTAGGTACTCCGAACAGTGCATCCCACTATCCGGATCCCTTGGGTGACCAAGGAATGTTTTAACTGCGTGTGCCCAGCATTTCCATATCTCTTGATAGTCACAAAGAAGCAGGTTAGATACTCACTGCAAGAGTCAGTCAGATTCCCTGAGCTGTCAAGAGCCTGGGAGACAGAAAGTTCAATGGAGGTGAAGTACAGCAGCTGTATCTATTCCTGAGTCCCTTAGCATTGCTCTACGGTGCCATGATTTTGAACTGTTCCAGGGGTATTAAACTACCTTGGTGTATTTTATTGGTCAACAAATCACAGGCTTTTATGTTTTCACAGAATCACAGTCGAGGTTGGAAGGGACATCTGGAAGCTGTCTTTGTACAGCCATCCTGCTCAAGCAGGGCCATGTCCAGACATCTTTTGAGTAGCTTCGAAGAAGGAGATACTACAACCTCCCTGGGCTACCTGTACCAGTGCTCACATTAAGAAAAAAAAAAAAAAAACACACACAAAAAAAAAAAACCCAAAAAATCCCAACCCCCCACCAAAAAAAAAAAAAAAAAAATTCTTGATGCTCTGAGGAAGCCTCCTGTGTCCCAGCTTATGCCTATTGCCTCTGTTCTGTACTGTCACCCTAGTAGCCTAGTAGCACAGTGCAAGAGTATTAGTCTTCTTAACAGTATCATGTTTTACATCTTGAAGGGAAAGCAGAATGAAAAAAATTGTAGTTCGCCAGTAATTTTACCGGAATAAGGATAGCAAAGATAGATCACCAATGACTATCCTAATATGATGCTGCCAAAATGCCCTTAATGTACCAGTCCTCTTCCTAATGAAGTCAGATCATGTCAAGTATTCAAATATGTATTCTTTACTTCAGCCACTTAAAGCTAAGTGATGCATTTTTAATAGTGTCACCTGTTTTTCAAGATTCTAGGAGTGAGCAGACTGTGTGGCTGGGCCTTGCTTACTGCAATTCCAGTATTTGTTCTGAAATAGCAGGCGAAGCTACGCTACACATGGAATATTCTGAGTTGTTTTACCAGTACTTCTGTGAACAGTCTTTCTGCCTTGATCTCAAAATAAGCTCATAGTTGTCATTTGAAGGCAATGACCTGTACTGTTTCTTCAGCATCTCAAGATTTTAAGAGGGGGAAAATTAATGATCCATCTTCTGATATCTGTAATGGATTCAAAACGCATTTGAAATTATATATTTATGTATATATTTAAAACTTCTAAAAATGTTTTCTTCTCTCTAGAAAATACAGAGGATATTCTCGTGATATATGAACAAGAAGCAGAAGAGTGGGCTCTGTATCTAAAATCTCTTTTCGGGCACATAGTGGATGAAGGAGGAATATTACTCTACAATCTAGAGACTTCATCTTTCAAACATCAGGAGCTATGCTCTTTACCCTATTATAAATGTAAAGTCCTGATACTATCGTGTGGCCTTCTAAACTGCCTAAGTCAGAAGAGAAGTTATTTTTTGGAACAAGTTCTGAAGCCTGCGGATAACGTGGTGATTCTGCTTTGTGGGGTGGAGAATTCAGAGATTCTTTATGAGGTACTGACTTTAGATGGAGGCAGCCAAGAGATTTCCACTGACCAGGAGCCTGAGGAATATCTCTCTGTTGTTACTGGAATTATTCAAACAGGTAATCTGGAAATTAAAATTTGCATAATTATTAAAAGAGTTTTTCTAGCTGTGATAATATCATTTGAAAAAGACCTAATTCAGATCTTTCTGGTGAAATTAATTCTGTTCAGCTCGGTCTAGCATTTCGATGATGCATTTGTCATTGAAGTGTGGTGAAACTGTTGGACTCCTAGTCCAGCTACAGTTTTGCAGGGAAAACAGCTTTGGAAGGTCTAAAAGCTGCCGTTGGCACCTGTGGACCTACTGTCACTACTTCCTGGTAAGACAGAAGAGCTGACATACACTTATTTCTCTGTTTCCTTATCTTACAAATCCCAGAAGCCATACAAAACTGCAGGTTTATCTTTCATCTTTTTCAAAATACCTTAATGTGACAGCACGTATGACTCTCCAGATGATTCTGACAGAATGAAAAAATAATTACTTAGACTCAGTTTCATGGGTAGCATAATTTCCTGTGCGACACATGAAGCTGTAAGCACAGAAGTTCTCTTCACTTTTACCAACCCAGCTAATACATTGTGGTGGGTTGGGAATTCCCCTTCCCCACTATTGGAATTTACCAGACTAGTTCAGATGGTTTGAAAGTAAGATGAAGCTATATATACAGCAAAGCAAAATTTACAAGCATATATACCCAATATATTTAGAAGATTTACAATTACATACAAATTAGAAATAATGGAGAAATCCAAACTCCCTCCAGGACAAAGGAAACTGCCCAGAAGGGCTCAAAACTACCACCTCTTTCTCCTCTCTGTTTTCCCAGGCAGGCAAACAAAACAACCAGCAGAGCTCACACTTTTTCTGTGTTAGCCAAGGTTAGTGGAGAGATATTAGAGCGGAGTGAGGAAGGAAGCTAATAGATGCAGCATCCCAGACCAGAGTGGGATGAATTGTTGACATTTTGGATTTTTATCCCTCTCAGCAAACCAATGAGTGATACAGACTTCATTATTATTTTCTTTTTACAACCAACGATCTAATGTCTTTCATTAAAATATCCAAATTAGCCTCAAACCAGCACATACATCTGTACCAGAAGGACAGAAACTATCCACTTTGTATATCTTTGCACATCCAGGGAAACTACAAAGAATTATTAATATAAAAATTAGCACTTCTGGAATGTAAGAAAAACTCTCCTTACAGTAAGACAGTAAAATGGCAAAATCTGTGCACATGTTGTAGTTTAGCCCAGAGTTTAGCCTTGCCAGGCTGCCCAAATGAAG
This sequence comes from Semnornis frantzii, assembly GCA_013399775.1. Classification (NCBI taxonomy): domain Eukaryota; kingdom Metazoa; phylum Chordata; class Aves; order Piciformes; family Ramphastidae; genus Semnornis; species Semnornis frantzii. The sequence continues at coordinate 18,727 of VWYK01042203.1, read as the reverse complement.
ACAGGTAATACCTTTAAAGAGACAGATGTATGGAAAGATGGTATAAGTCATACACAGGTTTGAGGTAGATGGCTTTGAGAGCATATTTACTGCTGCCTCTTTGTAGTCTCTAGGTCTCCTGCCTCCTCTCAACTCTTGATATTTTGGCAGGATTTTGTCTACTAAACAGAGCATTGTGCTTCTGTCTTTGTTATATGCAAGGTGCTGTTTTATTGGCATGCGAGTGAGAAAGACATCCTGCAGTTCAGGAGTTTTGCTCAGAAATTAACCTGGTTAGAAATGCACATGAGCAGCCAAGAAGATTCTTTTGAACACAAGATTAGAGAGACCCCAGCTGAGTCTGAGCCCAGCTGAGACCTGCTGCCTTGTTCTTGAGCAGATAAGCTTAAGTGTACTAAAAAGCTTTCAGACCTGCTCTCGGTATGTCTGCACACAGTCTGGCTGTATCAGATGAGTGCTTTTGAAACTTCTCCTTCCCAACCAACTCCTATTCTGGCATTTCATGCTGTTCAGTGTTCATTAACCTTTTCCTCAGTGTATCTCTTTCTGAATGTCTTACTGTTTTGAGGCTAATTAGAGTTGTGTGGTTCGGTTTCAGAAGGTAATGTTTGCAATTTCTGACTGTCTGTTATGTAGTTTCAGTCTGAAGTTCCTTGGCAGGTTTTTAGGGGAATGAAAACAGTGAGTCTCTACTATGTGTGAGTGTGGATCTATAGAAAGGAGTTGTGCCCAGAGATAGTTGTATGACTCATACACAGCAAACTGCACACTTTCCTGCAAAGATAAACTACTTCCTATGAGACAACGTTAGTTCTTAGATTTGTGTATTCACCAAAATGTTTATTGTACCTGCCCTTCGGATTTTACTTGCATTGTAATGTCAAGTTACTAATGGGTGCTCAAATGATCTTTCCTTTGTCAACAGTCGTTATCAGCAAATTCAGAAATGAATACAAAACCGGATTAATCAATAGTTTTTGAAGGCCTCAGTCTTAGTGTGATAGATCACTAATGACTACCTTAATACTATGCTGCCAAAATACCCTAGACGTACCAGTCCCTTTAGTAATGAAGCCAGGGACAAATAGATTGTGGCTGAAACTGAGCAAGTTCAAGTGACTGAACTACATCTGTGACTGAGATCACTGCCCAGTACTTCAGGGTGTAAGCCCTCCTCTATAACCTTTTATGGTAGCCATCTTCACTTTGATTTCTAGTACAGAGACATAGATTTTATTGGAATTGTACTAGGACTTTGGGTATAATGTTGAATGCTTTACATTTTGAATCTGCTCAAAAATCCTCTTCATGTTGGTGTAAGTAAATGATAAACACAAGTAAGCAATAGTGATAGATTTCCTTAGGCCGTCAGCAAGACTTATGCTGTGAGCTCAATCCCTTAGTTTATGTGGGGACTTTACCGTTGTCTTCAATGGGTAAGTGTTTCTCCTGGATTTAGACACTGACCTGGAGTGTAAGAAACAAAGCTGAAGTGCTAACAAGAAGGAATTACTACAATTTTAGGGTTTGTTTGTGACTACTGAGTGCCATGTTGTTTAATAAAGAGATCAGTAACTCTTCCTGAGATGATGTGTTTCTCCATCCCCATGCAAAATGGTTGCTGGAATGCTGGTGAAGTTATTTGTTAGTAGGATTTGTTAACAGGAATGACTATCAACAAAAAAAAAGATTGATGTCTGTGATGGTTTGGGAGTTCCCCGCCCCCCCACACTTGTAAAATGACCCAAACTAGAACTCAGCTGTCTGGAAGTTGAGAGATGAAGCTCTATTTACAGCTTAGCACAATGTACAAGCAGATATATACAGTATATACAGGAATATTTACAGAAATATACAAGGTAAAGGTAATACAGAAACACAACACCCCTCCCAGAAATCAGAGACTCCAGGAGGGGCTCCCAACCACCCTTCCACCTTTTCCCCACCCCTATACCTTACCCCAAGGTTTGCCTTACGCGCAAGGTGAGTTTGGAGGATGGGCTGGAGGGGTTAGAAGGAAAGTGGTTAGTGAAGTTATTCAGCAGAGAGGAGAAGCCAGAGCTAGACCACCCAAGACGCTGTGTCCCGTGACACAGACTGCCAGCTCGAGACACTCTCTTATCTTTTTTTGTTTTGGTTTCTTATTCCTAAACATCTCAGCAAGCCTATGAGTGAAGTAGACATCACCACAGTTTTTCCTTTCACAGCCTGTAATATAATTTTCTGTATTAAAATATTCCAATTAGCTCAAACCAGCACAATGTCACTAACTTATTTCATCTGGTATGTAATTCTGACAATTTCGAACCATAAGAGAAACTGAAGTGGCAGCCTGGAGGTGGCAACCATAGCTAGGATGTTGAGACTGCCATCCCCTGCTGCTTAAACTGTTTGAATTCTTTATTTTTTCCTCTCTTAGCTCTGCAAAATCCAAAGACGACTTTATGCATTATATAATCAGGTTCCTAGCAGCTCATATTTTGTTTTGTCTAGCCAGTCACAGTGACCTGTACCTTGGATTGTGAACTCTGCATCCTGTGTATGACTTTTTTTACTCTTATGTTTGACAGTAATTGGATCTTAGGAAGAATTCCTCAGTCTGAGGGTGGTGAGACTCTGAAATAGGTTGTCCAGGAAGGTTCTGGATGCCTTCTCCCTGGTGGTGTTCAGGACTGGATTGGATGGGGCTATGAGCAGCCAAGTTTAGTTGGGAGGCAGCCCTGCCCATGGCAGAGAGGTTGGAGTAGATGGTCTCTAAGGTCCCTTCCAACATCAGCTATTCTGTGAGTCTAAAATGAATCTGCTGACATCTTAAAGTGAATGTTTTTAACCAGCATTTGGGACCAGCTCATAAAAGGTTTTATTAATAATAAAATAAAAATTATTAGAAATTAAGCATTACTGCAACAGCTTGTACTAATTATTGTACTGTGATTTTACTGTTGTTTATTTAGGTTATAATTATTTAATTTTAAAACAAATGAAGGGGTTTAGTATCATTAGTCTGCTCCTTCAAGGTTACAAGCAGATACCATTGAAATCTGTCTTACTTACGGGACAACAGTCATTGGTTGGTACTTAAGTGCATTTCTGAGGTTATTTCTAAAGCTTACAAACAATTTAAGATTTCCAGCAGTTATTTTTCAGCTAGAATTGTAAAATAGTTGTGTGAGTCTGTGGTCTTACACTGTCCTTCATATAATGTATTCTTTAACTGTTGGGTTTTGCACTGTGGCTACCAGTCATAATTACTGAAAGTTATCATTGGATGACTCTGGAAATTCAGTCTTGATATATTTTTGGGCACACAAGCATTGTTTTAACAAAATTACTATATCTGAGTTCATCATGATGTGTTTCTGTTAAGCTAGTGACAGATAGAATTAGGATAATGTAAGGGACATGTTGTTTTCCAGATGAAAAATAAATAACTATTTTTTTTTCTTTTAATAGGATCAGATTTTATTCTTGGTAGGGCCTGTCACTGCTTACTTAAAGGTCTATGAGGATGGAACCTGGTCCAGAAAATGCTATTACAGTTGCAAAGTTAGGTGTTGGATAGTCAAAATTTATAGATGTGGTTGTTGAAGTTTAGGACTGGAGTCCTAATTTCTAGAGAATTCGGAGAGTCTCGGTGAATGAACTCTACTGTCAAAGAGGGTGAAGAAAATATGAGATGTTTATCCCATTCCATTGCTCTAAGAAAATTATATACAGTTCAGAGCGTTCTTGCCCTCTTGCTTGCTTGGTTTTCCTCCTGTCTCTCTGGCCTTGCCTACTTCTCTGCACCCACCATTGTTTGGAATACTGGTAAGAAGAGAGAGATAGTACTGTGTTAGCTGGTAACAGCCCCTGGGCTCTGTCTGGAGGGGTAGCTGGGCTATTGTCTAGTTGTACATGTATATGTGTACTTCATATATGTTTATTACCTTTTATATTTAGCCTACTTCTGTAAATAATAATTTCATTTTACTTCCAAATTCTGAATAGTGTGGTCATCTACTCTTTGAGCAAAAATCTCGGATTCTAAGTTGTGTGAAACCACCACAGCATAGCCTGTAACTGCTGAGTTTGCTGAAGCCATGCAACAGCAAGTCAGCTGTGGCCTTTACCCATAGCATTGTTCCCTTTTAGTTATGTAAGTGCATTCTTCCTGCCCCTTGGCCCTGCCAAGTACCTGCCCTGATGAGTGCACAGGATAATTAGTGCTCAGTTAATTAGCAGTTATTTGCTACTTTGTTTTGTGCTTGAGTTTGAGGTTGCATTATTTATATATTGAATGCCAGTGGGATCCTAATGTCCTTTCCTGCAGAAGTCCTTTTTGCCTGGAGTGCTGTCCAAACGTTACTTTATCATCATTTTATGTACTAGTATTTAGCAACATGAGAGCGAAGTGTTTGTTCCACTTCTGATACCACTTTAATGCATTATCTTTTCTGACACTTACCAGTATACAGTAATTTTTACATCATGTTCAAACTCCTTTAATTTCAGGCGCATTCGTCATGCTCAGATGGCTGCAGGTCAGCTATAAGATCTTTCACAGAAAGTGCAATACAAAACTAATGAGCACTTCTGAAAAGGGCATTTGAAAAACCTTCTGTCTTTTCGCCTCAAAACTTTAGTACGGGAACCTGAAATTACCTAAATTCTCTTTTGCCACTTATGTCAGATGTGGATGTCAGGTGATAACATAATGGAAGAGTGGCCTGTGCAGGTATTGCATAATATCACAGAAAGTCTCCTGGTAGTTAAGCCATCAGAAGCATTTCAACAAATCTGAACTACCAGAGTTTTTTTGGCATGTGACCAGAAATGTGGCCGTTGCTTTCTTGACCCAATACAGTAGCAGCATCCACAGTTGTCTTTTCTTCCAAGCTTGCAGCCATTTTCAATTTCTCATTTTCCTGTACGTGACTCTGTTCTCTTTCCCTTTGCCTAACTTCATTTGCTATATTTGCTTTCAGGGAAACCTCTCTTCCTTAAGCCCACAGTTCTTATCGGCTATGGTAACTTGAAAATATCACAGGGGTGTCTACTAAGAAGAAATAAGTACAATTCCATCTTAAGATCTCTCTAGCCTTTTTCCTTCTGCTAGCCCTTGGATTTTAACTATTGTGGGTTTTTTTCAGTCTGCAAAACTATAGCTTTACAATAGCTATACCTAACATTTAAAATAACCTACAGAATTAAATCTAGAAAGAGAAAGTGGAAATTTGAGTAATGATATTTCCCTATTTTTTTTATTTTAGGTTGCTTATCTGTTTGTTTCTCAACTCTATTCTCTTTTGCCAATTCTATTAAATGTGTGTGTGTGTGTCCCAGCTTGATTTCTGATGCTAAGATCTTCCTTAGAGCAATCTGAACATTCTGTGATACAGTCAAGTAGGATAGCAATGACCTGTGTCATCAGAGTTAAAGAGCAGTTAACGATACTTCCAAGTAGATAGCACTGAACAATTATCCTTTTTTCCTAGGTCAACCACATCATGAAAATCCTGGAGACTCTTTGTCTTACATCTATGAAGCAGTTCTTGCAGATGGTGAGTTGAATTCCTCCTTACATTTACTCAAATAAAGCAAATACTACAGGAAAATACATTGGCTTTCTTACATCTTGTTGGACATGAAAGGCAATAAATTAACCTTCCCATAGCATACAGCTGTACAGAAGAGCATGCCTTGTTCTCAACCATCCACCCGCACATCTGTAAACATTCTAGTGAGAAGTGTGAAAAGAAGGGAGGGAGATTCAACAGGAACATTTCCTTTTTTCCTTCAGTTTCAGTGTAGAGAAAAAGGAAGGCCTAGAGAGCTTTCCTTTTCTGTTCCCGGTATGAGGAGTTTTGCTTGTAGTAAAGAGGGAGCTCATTTGAAATTTCAGATAGATCAGTCCTACTTGCATCATTGATTGGCTGCCAGAGATTGGGAGTGGTCTGACTTCAGAGCATGTTTGCATTTGCCATTCTGGCTTATTCATGTTTGTGAAAGCCTGTAAAGGAGTTTCTTAGGGAAAACAGACTAGAAAAATCTCCACTTGCTAAAAATAACAAGCTACATAACGTGTTTCCTATTCCCAGTTCTTACTTTACTTCATTTCTGGGTTGCCACTGTTGGGAAGTGCTTGGCTTAACAGCACCAGCATGCTGACAGATGGAAAAAGATGAGTAAGTTATTTTTGAGCTCCCAGCGTAGCAGACCTATGCTGCTGGACTCTCAGATTTCTTGTTCTTTGGTCCTGTTTTGCAGGTGAGGTGTAAGGGCAGGAAGATGCTTCAGGTTCAGTGACACAAATTCAGTGTATGTCAGTGATGTGTGCAGTGCATAATTTTAGCTTTTCCAATTAATTTCAAGGCATGAGCACCAACCCTTGTACTGTTAAATTCTCCACTCATTCTTACTTACCAATGCAGAAGCCATCATGGAACATCTAATTTGGATTCTTTTAAGATACAACTAAAAGGGAAGGTGCACTCTGGGAGCTTATTGTGTGCACTGCAAATAAGTATTTTACAGGTCCAGACCAGAATTAGTTGGAAATATGCCCCTTTGAAATACGTATAATGTGGGAGTATTTAGTGCCAACCATTTCTTTCCATTAAATCTTGTCCTATTACCCCTTCGTCTTTTGTGATGGGGGTTGTTTGTTAGTCTCTTGGCACCTTGGGTGTAGTGGAGTGATCTCAAGCAGAAAGTTGCTGTAAAGCTGCACTCTTCTCCTTACAGACTGATTGTCAAGGTTTTAAAGGACGTCTCTTTTGGTCTTGTGATGAATGTGCTATGGGCTAGTGCACTGACAAAATTTGTTCTTATAAAGAAGGCTTTTTTGTCATTACTGGCTCCTCATCCAGGTGTTCAGTAAGCCAGCATCACTGTTGCTTTAATTCATGATTGCGATGTCCAAAAAATGAGGCAGTAGAAGAGGGAATGGTCAGGGAAAACAGAGAATCCAAAGAAAAGAAAGGAGTGGAGAAATGTTCTTCCAAACTATTGCTGCTTTACACCCTGACTCCTTTTCAAGGAATCCTTTTCTGCTTTTATGTGATGACGGAAGACCAGCTTCACAACTTGGTCTAGTGTGGGTACCTTCCATGGGGTGCAGTCCTGCAGGAGCAGATTGCTGCAGTGTGGGTCCCCAACATGGTCACAAGTCCTGTCATCAGACCTGCTCCATCATGGTCACCTTCCTCTCCATGGCTCCTGGCAGGACCCTTCTCCAGTGTGGAGTCATGACCTTCTTCAGGTGCAGTCACTTGGTCAGGCATGGGGTCCTCCATGGGCTGCAAGTGGGCATCTGCTCTACCATTACTTCTGAGGCTGCAGAGGATCAGCTTGCTGTCTTGCCACAAGCTGCAGAGGAGTCTCTGTTCTGATGCATCTCCTCCCCTCCTCCTCACTTGGTGTCCATATAGCCACTTTTTTCACATCCTATCTCTGCTGCAGGTTTTCCCACAGTTGCTTTTTTCCGCTTTCTTAAATATGTTGCAGAGACACCACCACTGCTGCTGGTCTACCCAACCATGGCCAGTGATGGGTCCAGCTTGGAGCCAGGGAAGCTTCTAGCAGCTTCTCACAGAAACCACCACTGTAGTTCTCCCTCTGCTGCCAAGACCCTGGCACACAAACCCAACAAAGCTGGGCAGAACAGTGAGTGGGTTACAGGACACAGAGGGAGAAAAACCCAAACCAAAGCGAAACAAACGATATCCAACAAAGGAAAGATGTGCAGGAGCTAACAATAAGAAGTGATTGACTAAAGTGAATTGCACAAGGCCTTGAGGGAAAAGGTAAGAGAGTACATTGGAAAATGGAAAAACTATGTGATCAATGAGATCCTTTGGGGAAATATGAGCTACAAGCAGATGTGATAACAATTGGTTAGCTAGCGAGTGATAGAAAAGATCCAGTTGGAGAATGATAATCACCATGGTATAAGTGTATGAGGACTAAGTCCTGTAGGTCAAAAGTGAACAAATTGTGTCTTTAGCTGTTCATAAATGTTATGTTTACTTTATTTCCCATTTCTATATAAGAAATGTAGACTTATTTTTATTACTGGAAAGCTATATTTTGAGGAACTCCTTTGTGATTCCAAAGGAAATTTTCTGCTCCCCAAAGAATCATTCTTATTTGTAGCAAGTGTGGAAGAGTGAGGCAATCTTATTAGGACCTGGGTATACAGCCTTGTAACCACAGGGACAAACAGTGAATGCCTTATTGCGCAATTGCATTCTTTATTTTCTTGCAAAACAGAGCTAGCCTTAGCTTTAGATACCACCCTTTAGGTCATACTCAGCTTCAGAGAAGGCTATTCCCCTTCAGTGGTACAGGTTTGTCTTTTTTAACATTTACCATGACATGGCATCCTAGCGCTAATTAGGTGAATCAATTATGGATGGGCAAGCAGAGCACAAAAAGAGCATTCTAAAGTGTAATAGCCATCTGCCTAGCAAGTTTAGCAGCAGACACCTTTGGATCCTGCTCAGAGGTCTCATCAAACTAACGTATATGCCCATACTGTGCTACCTGTGTCCTGTATCAAACAAAACTAGAGAAAGGCCAGCGCTTTGTAACAAAATAGATTGATTCCCTTCTGCAGATAAATAGCTGTCAAGTACCTCTGCTATGCTATTCTTTCCTATAATGCTATCTGCAATCCTATTTTGGTAAAATGTGTTTATTCTGGGATCTAGGCTTTAGATGAAAGGACAGTGTCTTAGGAGATAAAGACCTCAGATTACTTTCCTATTCATAACCCTTAACAGAAAAAATAAATAAATCAGGAGTTAGAAAGCAAGCATGGTTTTCAGATGTGTCTAAAAATACCACTCTTGATTGTGTTCCTGAGAAAGCAGTGTACCTTTTAGCCCTCTTTAAGGGTCAATAGATGTTAGCTATTTCACACTGAAGGTGGAAGTAAACTGCAAAGCAGCCTGTCCCCTAGTGTGTCAGTCTTGCGACAATTCACTGCCTTTTTTTTCCCCTTCTTTAATAGCCGATGTGTCTGGCATGAGGCTTTCTGCTGACAGCAACTGTGGCGGCATGGCATAGAGAGACATGGTGTCTTTTATAGACAAGTCTTCATGTGATTTAGAGCTTTACAGATCAAGAGCAGCAGCATAAATTTCATTCAGGTGTTGATAAGGGCTCTGATCAAGTGCTGGAGCTCCGTTGTCATACTTGAGAGTAAGATACATTTAGTAAATGAGCATTCTAAGCTAGCTCCAGTTAACAGAGTGGTTTATGGGATGGTGTAACATGGAATATGTTGCCTCATATCAGTAAGCTTTTGGATGCTACTAATTATATGGATTCTGCGGGGCAGAGGTTATTAGTGTCTGTACCATTAGCCTCTTGTAACAAGTTGTTAAAGGACTTCTCAGTTTGTCTGCCCATGAGGAGTTCCTTGAGTTTGATACCTGCAAAAACATAAACCTGTATTCATCCTGATATCTGAGCTTTTGGCCTGTCACCTCAACACAAGAGGGAACTTCTTTACTGTAAGGGTCACAGAGAACTGGAACAGGCTCCCCAGAGAGGTTGTGGAGTCTTTGGAGACTTTCAAGGCCTGTCTGCATGCGTTCGTCAGTGACCTGAGCTAGATTGTGGCCCTGCTCTGGCAGGGGGATTGGACTTGATCATCTTTTTGGGTCTCTTCTAACCCCTGACATCCTGTGTTACTAGGTGTGCTTCCCCAAAGTATGATTTGATTCTAAAATACTCTCTAGCTGGGGTTTTTTTGTATCTATTTAATTCAGTGTGTAGCCACATGCCACTTCTGTGCCCAAGCAGACTGTGCAACTTGTGCCAGGTTACAAGAGATTTACATTGTAATTTAGAGAAAATAGAGCTACTAGAGAGCTACAGCTAACCCCTTTGAAACAGTAAGGAAGTTGCAGGACCATCTTATCAGGGAACCAAGTTTTGGAGGTCTACTCATAGCACTGAGTGTCACTGCTATCAGTGCTTTTGTCTGCAGTGGTAGTTTGAGTCAACAACAGGAGGGTAACCTGCCTATGTTGTTGTAAAAGTGTCTCAGATTTTGGGCAATGTTTAGTGCTGTATAATCCTTCACTGAAATACAGGTGAGATACATGTGTGCTGATATCACAGATAAATGGAGCAAAAATGCCAAAGTGTTCTTACTGTGGTAGAACTCCAGTTACTCTGTAGTGGATGGATGGACTCTTTAATAAAACATTAGACTGCTGGCACACACAGAGGGCCAGACTTCAGCTTGCTTCTCCCTGGAGAAGAGGCAGGATGAAGTATGCAGAATGTAGAAACTGGAAATAACAGGCTTGAGCTCCATCAGCTGTTCTGTTTGGCTCCTAAATGACTTCAGGCAGGTGGTTATTATTTCCAGACTAATCAGTCTGTCTAATAGTGTAGAAACTCTTTAGGACACACTTACTGTGTGTCTGAAGCTCAGTGGAGCGGCTGTATTATCGCTGGTACTGCTGCAGCTGAAGATCATTGATTTGACTGCAGTAAAAATAGTAATGTGGATTATTATATAGTAAAAGATAAACTTGCCCACCGAAAGTCTCAGATTGTATGCATCCTAACCAAAGATTGCTGACCTTAAGTCAAGTCTTTCTTCTGAGCCAAAGACCAGTTAGAGGAACCAGTTAGTTGTCATAGCCTTAGATTGCATCTGCATGTATGGTTAAAATCATAATGGAAGTGTATATATACACAAAGAAATGCTACAGTTTCATGCAAATTATTTCTTAAAGATTATTGATAAATTCATGGTAAATTGATTTTTGCTGGGTTTGCTTGAAGCAGGATTTTTTTATTTTGCTATCAGATCCAGTCTGGCTGCCCACAGAACACTTTTGCATCGTGTCTTGATGTTTCTATGATGATTCCATTATGCTACAATTATATCAGAGTGGTAAATTGTTGTGTGCAAAACCATACCTGATAATAAAGGAATTGGTGGGTATGCACCTTCATGATCAAATCTGTCTTTGCCTACACACATACAGTAATGCACAAAACAATATACACGGGGGAGTTCTAGGGATTGCTCAGTTGGGGAGAGAATAAGACTTGAATGAAAATTGCAGCACCATCTGTTGCTAAGATGACATAAACACCAGCTCCAAATATTCAGCAAAGGAGAAGCTCTTCATAGCTTTTAAATGAACTGTCAGTTTGATGCTTATTTGCAAAGAAAAAAAGAAAAAAAGTTCACCTTAAAGTAACGGAAGCATTCCTGGGATGTGGGCAAAATAGGCCAATTCACAGAAAGCTGCTGGTTTTGACAGAGGAGCTCAACCATGCAGGAGAAACGGGGACTGAGAATGCTTTTGAGAAAAGCAAAGTTGACTGCTGATGTATTTGCAAAAGAGATGATTCAGCATAGAGAGAAATTTTACTTAAAGCTGATGCAATAATGAATATGTTTGTCTTAGTCTGAAATTTATACATGATAGAAAACAAGTGAAGGAGATTAAGAATTAAGTCAGATGTCTATAAGTCTGAGTGTGTATTTAGTCATTTTATATGACTTTTAGAAACTGTTTTGTTCTTAAGCTGTCTCTTATCAGTTAAAGAAAACCTTTTTCAACGGAGTAGGAAAGGAGAATTGGTTTGAAATCATATCTTAGAACGGGCTGATGATAAAAACAAATCCCATGTTCATGTTGAGGAAAACAAACTCACTGAATGAAGCCCAGTGTAGTGGAGGTTTCCTCCTTTCACATGTCTCACAGCTGTTCTCAAGTCATTTATAGAGCACCTTATGCAGTAAGAGGCTGCCTTTCCAACCTACTTTTTGCTGAGTTCATGCAGCATTTACAAACACTCATACTTTAAGAGGATTTGCTTTCATAAATGTCTGTGATAAACTTATGGTGGGTTTCAGGGACAATGTGATGTGCGTGTTTTGTCTCCTGTTTTTTCCACACTACAGAAGATTGATTCGAGTTGTGGTTTCTTTGGTTTTGGTTTGGGTTTTTTTTTTTTTGGTGGGGGGGAGCTCTCTGTTTGTTTACTTGGTTTTTGCTTGGCTGATTTGGGCATGGGGTAGGGAGTTTGGTGGATTTTGTTTGGTTTGGGTTTTTTTGGTTGGTTGGTTGGGTTTTTTTATGGCTCTAATTTCACCCATATTTCTGCAGAGCACTCTTACATGTTTGACTTTTTAACACTTTTGAATTCCAAAGAAGTCACTTATACACAAGCACCTTTGCAGTTTTACCTCACAGGATCTGGTGAGACCACTTCTGCTTTACCTCATATTGTACTGTGGACTGGTCCTACCATATTACATGGCACTTAAATGATCTGTTGAGTGTAGCCTAAATCACAGGATGTTAGGGGTTAAAAGGGACCTCTGGAGATCTTTGAGCTATGAACCACTTCTGTTATCTTTTTAGGGTAATTCAAGGTCTTATTACATCAATGGTAACCATGGTCTCCATCAGAAGAAATTAATAGTGCTCTTACTTACAGGATCACAGGATGTTAGAGTTTGGAAGAGACCTCTGGGATTCAGTCCAACCCCCATGCTAGAGCAAGATCATAGAATTTAGCACAGGGCACACAGGAACACATCCAGATGAGTCTCAAAATTCACCAGAGAAAGAGACTCCACAAACTCTCTGGGGAGCCTGTTCCAGTGCTCTGTGACCCTTACAGTCAAGAAGTTCTTCTTCATGTTGAGGTGGNCCTCCAGGGAGGGAGCAGCCACAACCTCTCTGGGTAACCTGTTCCAGTGCCTCACCACCCTCACTGTAAAGAACTTGCTCCTAACATCCAGTTTGAATCTCCCCTCTGCCAGTTTAAACCCATTGCCCCTTGTCCTGTCATTGCAAGATCTTGTAAATAGTCCCTCCCCAGCCTTCCTGTAGGCCCCCTTCAAATACTGGAAGGCTAGATATTGATATACATTTATTAAATCCCCTCTCAGCCTTCTTTTCTCTAGACTAAAAAGCCCCAAGTGTCTCAACCATTTTAATCCTCCTTATTTTAATATTTGGCAGTATACTGCTCAATGTTTTCTTTCGTGTGGCAAACTGGCTGTGTGCTTAATTACCTTTCCTTTCCTTGTCAACTACCTACCCTGATATTTCTCATCCTCTTATACATTGTCTCATCTAGGGATAAATGAGGACCTTTTTTGTGATGTAATTTCAGTTCTTCAGCTAGCATTGCATTAGCAAGAATTGATGAGGAACTGAAATTGTTAACCTAGCAGGTATTTTGCTTTTGTAACACCAATTAAATTTCGGCTGTGAGATTCATTCCATGGGTAGCCTTAGAAAACACGTAAATCTTTCATAAGTTTCTATTTTCTGCTTATTTTTAATACCCCAAATCTGTCACATACATTGTTGTCTCAAAACATGTAGCAAGTACGAAGTAATCAAAGACAGAGACAATTTATGATCCTCCTGTAGACTGCAATAGGGATAGCTAAAGAATAATTGAAAAAGGGTAGATCTGGGGCAAGGGAGGAGATTGGGTGTGGTGTGGCATGAATGCTGTTCAGAAGCCATGGTGAGGAACTAATTGTTGAATCCACAAGAAACTAGAGATACTTCATTACAATTTCTCTGTTTCTGTGAAGGAATGTAGTTTCAAAGTAATTTCATTAATTCGGTTTGAAATGTTAAATTGAAAGCAATAGTGCATTCCAAAAGGTTTTGTGCAAAGTATAACAAAGAGATGTTTTGAAGGTAAATGAATTAAAAGAGAACATTGAAGTAAAATTAAAACCATCAGCATCGTGCCTAATTAATGAGTAACTCTTACACGAAATATGTGTAATTTTATTATTTAAATATGAACTCAAATGTAAGATCAGTCCTTTTAACGTGGCCATCAAAAGTAGTTATTTGTCAAAAGTAAGCCAACAAAATAACCTGAGAGAAATGGAGTGTTACACTCTACAATAGACATTAATTCCCAGTAGGACTGCCCTGAATACTCGAGGGAAGATTGTCATATATTTTCCTTTCTTTTTAGCTTCTAGCCCATAGTGCTGTCCAAGCATCATTAGGTATAATTAATAATTTCTTGCACTTCGATCCTACAAGAAAGGGTCTGGTTTTATTCACCCGTTAGTTTAATCGTTACTACTACATTTTAAGAACCTCACAGATAGGTCACCATTATATAAAACGTTAAAGGAAAACATCCACCAAGCTACAAATACCTTTTAGTAAGTCCTCACTCTTAGATGTTCAGTATTATAATGATGTTCCTTTTGTGTTTCTTTTAAGCTGATCTTCACTTAGAGTTTTAAAATCTTGTTAAATGATCTTCTGTTTTCTGAAAGCCTTGGCAATTAGGTGGGCTCCCTGGCCATTGCTGTCAGGTTAAAAGCAAAGACTATAAAGAGGATTCACAGTGAAGGTGTTCAAAAGACCTATAGATCAGGCAACACTTCTACACAACATTTACATTCCTCTTTTTAAGCTGCTAGAATCACATTACTGTAGTATGAAAACTGTATGAGCGATGCTGTTTTATTTAATGCCACCAAACCAAGGCTTCCTTAATCGCTGCTATATTGGTTGTCCATCACTTACAAATAACTCTTCTTATGGTTGCTTTGCATTCCATGTTCTAGAACAGACAGTGTGCAGCTACTGGTAGGCATCTGTGTACTGGCTCTGGAGTTTGGTTGTTAAATATATAGTAGTGATAATATTAATCACTGTTATTCCTAGGCTGCTGTTCATGACTTTCATTGATTGTCAGGTAGACCCAAAAGAGGATCTTGCATGATGGATTTTTAGCTAGTAAATTGTTAACCTTCCAAGTCAGCAAGGGAATCCCTCATTCTCTTAATTATCCAAGTATTTGATCTAAGAATCACATTGCTTAATAATTTGTCTAAACTCTAGGGCTGTATTGACTCATTGAAGTCTTGCTATTGTAGAAAAAAATAAAATGGAATTAATGTGAGAGGAAAAATCCTGGTTTAAACCAACTTGTTAGAACTAGGATTGACCTCAGCAGTTATCATGAACATTAAAAGGTGGAAGTAACAAATGTCATCTTTAGTAAATACAGACTGTAGAAATAAAGTTGTCGTGAACTTCACATGGATGAGAATTCATCCACAAGATTCTTGAGGAACGATCACTTTCAGAAAGCTGACATCTGAGAAACCAGCGCCTGCCAGATTTGGTATTTGATCCTTCATTTTGTCAGTCTGATAATGAGATTTTTTTGTCTTTGTATGACTCCTTTGCCTGAAGTGGCAGAATAAAAAAAAATCAGAAGCAACATACACCTCATATGAGTCGACTTCTGAAGCAAATTCTATATAATTAAGTATAAGCCCCAGGAGAGGTTTAGGTTGGATACTAGGGGAAAATCTCTTCATCAAAAGGATTGTAAAGCACTGGAACAGGCTGCCTATGGAAGTGGTGGAGTCACTGTCCCTGGAGGTATTTAAAAGATGTGTAGATGTGCTGCTGAGGCAAGTGATTTAGTGGTGGTTTGGCAGTGCTGAGTTAACAATTGGACTTGATGACCTTGGGGTTGTTTTGTTTGTTTGGGATTTTTGGTTGATTGTGAATTTGTTGTGGTGGTGGTTGTTTAGGGGGTTTGTTTTTTCTTTTTCTCAGATCTCTCACACATCTCACATATCTCTGGGTGAGGAGGCAGGGGGGAAGTTTACATACATCAGACATAGCATGCCTGAGTTTCTGTAATACGTTCTCTGGCATAATTTCACTTATTGGACACATTTATTACAGAAAAATGTTATTAGATCTACACCTTTTTAAGCAAGGCAAGGTTGGTAAGACAAGACAACACACTGTATCAGAGCAAGTGGTACATATTGGGGAAATAAAGACAAGCAAGAAGTGAGAAAACTAATCGTAAATGATCAGTACTGATGCTGAATGGAAAGAGCTCTGTACTGTGTAGGAGCAGCGTGTGGGTTTTATACCTCAGTCACTTGGGAACTGTTGGAAGAATCTTGAGATGGATGCGGTACTTGTTTGAGCAAAGCCAGGTTGCTAGTGCCCTGTATTCTGCCCATCACTAATTTATATTAATATTCCGCATCCATTTAAGAGGAAAACGTGTGCCTGAAATGTTACTTGTGTCCTTGAATGTAACTGACTATGAGTGTTCCATAATTTACAGTAGTACAAGATACTGTTGATGTCTCTCAAAATATTTTCTCACCAGCCAGGACTTTTTTACTCTGAGCTGCTTGGAATGATACCATTAATCTAACTAGGTGACTGCAATATACTGGATAATCCTGTGTGATGAAGAGCTGCTGCAGTCCTTTGAGATGGGTGGCAAGAGCATTTTGTACAAGGCAATAGAGTGTCTGGGAAGGAGTAGAAATGATACAGCCAAAAAGTGTGAAGAATAACTCTTTTAAAACACAGGCTTAGTCAGAGCTCTGCAGATGCAGTTGTCAGTTCTTTTCTATTTCCTCATTAAAATTCTTTTATTTGGTGAAGGATTTGTTATGGCTCTTGGGCCTTTACCGGTACAGCAAAAGAGAAAAGAACCTGGCTGCACACCGTCTGTGTGACTGATGTAGCACTTCCAAACCCAGAATATCTTATACAAAAAATGCATGCCTTGAGTACATTGTCCATGAGGGAAAGCAAAGACTACGGAGTCTGCTTCTGTCAAGGATTAGGGCTCGGCCAGGCTGGCCACTAAACCAGTGACAGATGCTCTCTACAAATGCCCTCTCCCCTCCCAAAGGACAAGAAAAAGGGAATCAGAGAGAGAGACAAATCGAAAAAGAAAACTAAAACTAATTTAATGAAAATAACAACAAAATACAACAAGTAGACACAAACCAAATATTGAACCCAACCGCTCTGACAGTTGCCCCTGTGGCAATTAGTCACTGTCACCACTGCTGTGGCGGAAGTCCCAGACAGGACTCAGTGACAGATGAGAGCTGGACTCAGCAGCTGGATTCTGGAAATGGATTCAGGAACTCAAGGATCACGATTGAAGGCAGAATGGAGAGTCCGCTTTGGACGCTGGCCGTTGAAGAGGAGCCTCATGATCCCTCAGCCTTTTATAAAATATGACATGTATTGAAGAGATACCTCATTGGTCACTATAGAGACACCTGTCCTGTCTGCTCCCCCTTACAGGTGCAGCCTTTTATATTGCACCCTCTGTGTGGTAGACAAGACTTAGCAGTGAGCTTGGCCTGCACACCCATCCTTGATGCTAACTAGAAGCATGGAGCTTTGTGGCTGCTAGGAGCAGACACAGCGAAAACATGCCATTAAGTTCGGAAAGTGTGGTTACTGTGCTGGTTTGAGCTAATGGGAATATTTTAATAGAGAAAATTATGTTACAGGCTGTGAGAAGAAAACAATGGTGATGTCTGCTTTACTCATGGGCTTGCTGAGATGTTTAGAAAAGGTACTCAAAATAAAAAGATAAGGTGGTCTGGGTTACGGGGGCACAGCATCTTGGGCTAGCAGCTCTGGCTTCTCCTTTCTGCTGAGTAACTCCATTAACTGCTTTTCTTCTAATTCCCCCCCCCCG